>VTPC01008144.1:0-14806 GCA_011009095.1 Ignelater luminosus
AATCGACTTTGCGAGGATGCCTCGTGCGCGTCTCGCAATGTCTATATCTGGTTTTAGTTACGTGGTTGCCTAATCCTCAGCTGTTGTCCCTGTGAACGAACTGTTTGTCATAAAATGCAGGGTCGGAGTAACCGGTAGAGCGAGCGGGCAGCCGCCCAAGGGCAGCCAAAATTCAAAACCAGCAAAAAATTTGGTGCCACTTGCTATGCAGCACCCGTCTTTAATTTGGGCGTAAAAATTTGTAAAGCTAAGTACTTCGGTCTCATGGTGAGCAAGTTTCAGAAATAATAAAATATGTGGAAGTCAATTTTGAAAAAAGAAACAGTTCGCATCCTTCCTTCGTTTTATTCAGACAAACCTGAAAGATGCTAAAAACTTAGGTGAGACCATCTCGAACCAGTTAGAGAAGGATAAAATAGACTTGCAGAATTGTCAGCCACAGTGCTATGATAACGCTGCTGTAATGGCTGAACACAAAAGTGGTGTTCAGGATAGAATAAATGAGAAGAACAATCTGGCAGTGTTTGTGAACTGTGATAACCACTCAGTCAACTTGGTTGGTGTAGACGCAGCAAACAGGACGCAATAATGGTAATATTTCTTGGAACGATTTAAGCTCTCTACGTATTTTTTTCTCGTCAACTCTACACTGGGAAAACTCAAAAACGCTGTGCTTACAGTTTTTAAGTCGGAGTCTATAACAAGATGGAGTGCAAGGGTAGAAGCTGTGAAGCCCACAAATAAATACCTTGACGATATTCTTCAAGTTCTTCAGGTCATGATGGACGATACATATGAGAGTAGTGAACCAAGAAGTGAAGCTGTACAGTTGTACAACCGTATGTTAAGTCACGATCTTCAGACTAGGTTTTTGGGATAAAGTACTCATTCCTATTGAACAGGTTCAAAAGAGGCTGCAAGATCCGAGCATGGACTTTCACGATGCTGCCTCGGATTTGAAAGCTCTCAGAGATCATTTTCACGATGAAAGAGAAACTTTTGTAATTGAGGGTCTAGAAGCTGGATTTAGACTCTGTCAAAATTGGGATGTTGAAACCAAAAAATGACCAAGACGAAAGAAAAGAATGACTCGTGAAACGTCGACCGATGCCGGATTAACAGCTAAACAGGAAATTAAAAAAGTCATGAAGGGAACAATTGTCTGTTTCCCTACGGAACTGGCTGATAGGTTAACTCGTTTGAATGAAACGGACAAGAAGTTTGGGTTTCTACTAGACGTTGAAGGATTGTCTCACAGCAGTGACAGTGACGTCTTAAAACTAAAATGCGAGAATTTGGGAAATTTTTACAACTGTGATGTTGATGGTCAACAACTATACGAAGAACTTTTGCACTTCAGAAGCCAAACCGGCATTAAAATATCAAGACCTAAAGAAGTTCTGCAATTCATTTTGCAATATGGAGATGAGGGCGTATTTCCAAATCTTCGTATAGCGATCCAAGTAAGGTTAACAATTTGTGTATCCATTGCTAGCTGCGAGAGATCTTTCAGCAAATTAAAATTAATTTTAAATTATGCGAGAGCCTCTATGGGTCAAAATCGATTATGCGATCTTGCTATACTGAGTATTGAAAGGAAAGAAGCTGCAAAGACTGATTTTGACTTCGTTATTGATACATTTGCATCAATGAAGACAAGGAAGGTACAAATTTAATAAGCTCCTTCTGGATGATTTATTTGGATTTTTCTTGACCTGGACACGCGGAGTGCGTAACTCGGAAGACATGCAGTTAAAAATGATCTGATAAGTGTGTCAAAAATTCGAGGTTCACCATTGGGATCTCGTAAAGGGTAAGAGATACGAAGTTGGTTAAATGAGATAAAAGTTGCCGAGTCGAAGGGCCAGTTTACTGGTGTTCTTGTTTTCTTTTAAGAATGCATAGTCTACTAGACAGCAATTCTAGTTACAGCCTAGCAGACAAAATGGTAAGATCTAGATGTATAGAATCTAGGGTAATCGAATAAATTTTGCCCAGGGGCGGCCAAAACCCTAGCGCCGGCCCTGATGACATGTTTGCCTTGCAATTACAATTGAAATTGACGAGTTGTGCTGCTAGTGAGCTTGCCGTGTTTTATTGTTTAGACGCCTGTGGTTTGGTTTGCAAGTCGAATGCAAAGCACTAACATCTGATCTTTTTATGTTACTTCCTTTTTACAAGGCCATCTTGATAATCTCGTTATTTTATAGCTCTTCAAGAATTGAAAGCAACGAATTCATTTTTGTATATTGATCCTGATTTTTTAATTCAGAGACCCAACCAAAGGAAGTGCCCAGTTAAGAATAGTATAAGCACGGAAATAGAAGATTACAAAAGCAAATACGTTTATGTTAGGGAAACAAATATGAGCGAGTTACGTTACGGATGCAACTTTTGGATTACTTATCGAGACGAATATCTACAAAAGTGTTGTGATTGTGCGAGTGATTGTAGTACATCTTACGTTCACTAGTTCCCTTAGTAATTGCACCGGAAAGAAATTAATTCGCGTGTTTCACTGATTAGATTTGAAGGTGTTGTGCGTATGGCCATGAAAAAAGCGAGGAACGTAAAAGAAAAGTTACGCAATTTCGGAAAACTCAATTAGCAAAAATCCAAAGAAAGATGCCCTTTAGGCCGTATCTTATTCTGTAAGAGGATCCCTTATCTCTGAAAGACTATTGTTTGTCCAACATTGGTTGCTCTTTAGGAAGTCTCTAATTTTAAAACTTCCACCTTCTGAGGCTCTTCTATAAAGCAAATAAAATTTCCATGCTATTTCTAGACCTGGACTTTCCATAAAATCATGAGGACGTAAGGAATATCTAATTCAAAGGAATTTACTGTGACAAGAAAGAAAACAATTTATTCTAAAACATGAAAAAGGAATTTTTGGCGCACTGCTCAGCGCATCTCCAGTAGACGGTAATAATAATTGCTAGCAGATGTGCAAATAGTAATTTTGCTATTACAGCAGATGTAACAGTCGAATCTCCCGAATCTTCCAGGTACAATACATTTCAATCGTGGCCGTAGGAGGTTTGGTGCTATTATTTTATAATAAATAAAACTCCATAGGGCGATAGTTGTTGAAAATTAATTTTTCAAGTGGGTATCAAGAGTTAATAACTTTTCATTGTCTTGTCAAATAAACTATGTTGGGCAGACATAACATAATAACTTGCAGTAGCTAAAAGATTGTAGAAGATGCATGGGAATAAATCAAATCTAGAGATAAACAAGCGCCAATTTTTTACTACACTACAGCTATGTATTTACAAGGTATCTTTTAGACCGTGTTCGTTGGCTTACCTTTTATGCGACCTAAAGTTTAAAAAAACCGCCTTCATTGGATTAAATTGCATTCAAGTTTTCTCATCACTTCTTTCTTGCATAACGGGAGATTTCTGCATAACAAACAAGATATTTAATTTCCTACAAAGATTACCCGCACATTGTTAAAATGCAGTTGTTTCACCTGAAAAAACTATTAAGTTGTAGTGTTGATGGTTCTTCCAACGGTGGTCCTGTCCTGTTATTGTGTAAAAGAGCAAGTAATGCTTTTGTTTTTCCTATGTTTTTTTCCTGTTTTTTATTTTTTATTGGACATCTGTTCATGCTTGTAATACGAAGTGTGGCGCCGTCTTGCAAGTGGTTGCACGCGTGTCATCTTACTCGCTTATAAGAGGCGACTCGTGGGAGTACCAGAACCAGCTTTTCATTCAGGTTTGTTGCCGTTATTTATGTCGTTGCTCCACCCGTCTTCATCTCACTCATCATTTAGATAGCAATTTTAATATTTAATTAAAGAATAAAGCCACAGTTCTATTTTTAGATACCATTATACTTTGTATAAAGTCGTGCCGAACCTATGTAAATGGTTTTTTTCCACTATGGCGCTCCGAAGCGCCCCATGAGTTCATTTTTCACGATTTTTTGCTAATTAAAAAAACATCGAGGGAAAAAACAAGAAGAATTTAACACCTTTCGTTGAACAACTATTGGGTCTAATTTTGTTAAGATAATAATAATTTGTCATATTTTATAATCAATTAATTTTTTTCTGAATTAATGAAAGACGCGCGCGGGAAGCCGGCCAAGAAATAAATTGAACAAAATACCTGAACATAATTATTTGTAAAACGCCCATCAACCGCAAATTTTAACAGAAACCTTATATTTATCAACGTTTGTCTTGTTCTCTATAATTTTTTTTAATAGTCCGGGATTGAATGCAGGTCGTGGTAAAACCGGAAGAACAGTTGACATTATTTGGCAATTTTATCAGAACCGTTTCGTTTTATTTCACATTTAGATAGCACAAATTTTATTTCTTGTTCATGCGATATCCAAACCTGAACCGCGCACATAAAACTAAGACATAAAAAAGCTTTTTACAGATTCTGGAAGCTGCTCATTTTTAGAATTTATGTTCTGCTATCGAAAGATATTTTCTCGTACTCCTGCGGCCTGATTTCAGTAAAAGCTCCAATAATAAAAAAGAAGAAACACGATTTGAGTTAAAACCAGTGAATAGTGATTCTATTAAATACATCAATCTTTTGTTTTTCTTTTCTTTCATCGCATGTGAATTAGGAAGGTTTTTAAACGCGAAGAGATGTTAGACGTTTCGAGTTGAGATAAAGGTTAATATTACTGTTTTTTAGTACGAGCTGCACACGTTGAAATGTAGAAGTACCTAGGTACTTGAAACTAATTTTTTTTCAACACATTCAGTTATTCTAGAACTTTAACAGTTGGTAGTATAGCAAGAATTTACGTTTAAAATACGGCTTGCAGTTTTCACTATAGCTTTTCTAGTTATGCAATTGTGTTGAATAATGTTTGCCAAATCGATGTGATTTATACTGATATTTCTGTAAAGCAAACAGATTAAGACGTTATTTAGTTGACTAAGCAGAGAGTTAAAATATGAAATCCTATATAATCTGCCTGAAAAGTTATTGCTTTTATTATATAGGCTACGGTTACGTTGCTGTGATTTAATTTGAACATAAGGATAATGCAATTTATTCATAGAATTGCATGTTTGTCCTATCATATTAATAATTTGAATTTCATACATTGAAAACAAAATTTACTTAAATACAGTCTTAAATAATGTAATGCTTTAATACTTTCTTAAAGAAGATACACGGCTTACTGTGAAAATCATCACAATACCTTCCACATTCGTTTTCCTTCATACTCAATTTTACTTGTTTTTTTGTACTTTTGTTCCGTAGATTAGATGATTTTGTTTACTCCTTTACCACTTAACACTATACCTTTGGTTGCCGTCTCAATAAATTGAGTTTATCTATTCTATTGCTACTGCATGTCGAGATATTATTGCTTGCACTGAAAAGAAATTTCCAGATAATAGGAATTCATCAAAGCCCTATACCAAGAGCTAACTGGAGTTTCTAAATACTCATGCTGGTATTGTGAGTTGTTCAGTTGAATTTAGCGTTGTACGTTTTTGTTGTGCGACACGGAATTAACCTGCTGCACTTGGGCCCTAGGGCTCATTTTTTTTAGTTTTTATAACACTTCTTCCAAGAATATAATACCAGGTGATCATTTTAAAACTTCCCACCTTGAATAACTTTTTAATTAGTAAAATTATCAAAACTCACTAAAACATGTCAATTTTGTTTTGAAGGGGGAAACTTTCACTTAATTTAATCAATACATTTCTGTCTCTAGTTCACGAACGAATTTAATTTTCTCTGATGTAAAAGATTGAGCATTTTATACCCTTTAAAATTAAATATCACACATGGAGTAGTGCCATTTAAAATCTTGAGGGGGAGGTGGTTGGGGGGAGGTTGAAAACTTCCCAACTGATTAGAATAGGTTATTAAATGTCCCCCTCTAAAACAAAATTGGCGTGTTTCAACGATTTTTGATAATTTTACTAATTCAAGAGTTATTCAAGGTGGGAAGTTTTAAAATGATCACCCAGTATATCTCTCCACAGATTAAATAAAAGTCAGATGTTTCACTTCTACAAATCTGTGGATTATATTGCTCTCTTTCTTTCAAAGCAACTCTCAGAGCTTGCTATTTTGACATGTACTGCGCAAGCAGTACAGCATCGTATGCACTTTTCATGAAAGGTGCGTAAAAGAGTAGGCGTGGTAAACTTCCAGAGCTGCAAATGTAAATGTGCAGAGACAAAAAATGGGAACATTGGTGGAATATGGAGTGAAATATCTGACCTTCATTTAATCTGTGATCTCTCTCTACGTCAGCCTTGTATCATCCACTGCTGGACATAGGCCTCTTTTAAATTCTTCCATGTTTTTGTATTTCGGGCTTGTCGCATCCATCTTCTGCCCGCATATTTGATTATATTGTCCAGCCATCTTTTTTTGGGGACTGCTTATACTTCTTCTCGATGTCCGTGGTCTCTATTATGTCAGTTTTGGCGTCCAGCGATCTGTTTCTTGTCTCGCTACATATCCCACCTATTGACACTTACAGTGCCGGATTACCAATTAGGCAAAATAGGCAGTTGCCTAGAGGCCCCGAGGTATAAAGAGGGCCCCAAGAGAGCCCGACGCATTTAAAAGCCTCACTGTGGAATATTATTCGTAATAGTTCAACGATTATCCACAAGAGTGGAGGTAACCTATCAACGCGCGCGCGTGGGCGCGCTGCAGAAAGAATAAACAGCTGACGAGCTGAGGTATGATTCATCTGTACATGTTTATCAGTTGATGAGTTGTGTCACTTGCGCCACTGTCTGTTGCTTTGTTTAACTACCATTTGCCCTAACCTTCAAAGGGATTTTAACAACTTACATATGTCAAAACTAGGTAAACTAAGCGGTTTATTAAATTTAATTTTTTATTTTTATGTTTTTTAATTAAAATTTAATAAATAAGAATTAAATGCTTGGTTATCGAGAACGGTACAACGTGTAACAATTTAGTGTTACATATTTTGCGGCATTTTTCAATATTTTGAATTCTTGTGTTTGATAACTTTTTTGGGGAATTTTTAATCCATGCTGTTTGAATTGTATGAACTATAAAATTGAATACGAACTGTAGACAAGCCGGTTGGCATCGATTCCTATACAATTAATTAAATGGGAATGTAGTGGCTGCATATTTTAGACTGAGGTCTATCTCTTTCTCTCTTTTACAGAAACAAGATGTCGGTACAAGAGAAAATGAGGTACCAGAGTGGTGCCCAAAAACGGACAAGACATCTTGAAAAAGCTAAAAAGCTAGATGAAATAATAAAAAAGACCCACAATCTTTTTGGACTTGGTTTTACACGAAAACTTACAGAGGGTGAGACTACATCTAAATATAATGTAAATGAAATGGTCGAAATAGAGGTACTAAATCCATTACTTCAACAAACACCTAAAAAGGATAATGTTGAAATGCTAGAAGTAGAAGTAGAGCTGGAAATTCAGTTCCATAATCAAACTAGAGATAAATTTGAACCAGAATACCAAAGTGACATGGGATTATGGCAAAACATTACAAAAGAGGTGCGCAAGTTTTCGTGTTCAAGAGATCCAGCCTAGTGTCAAAATTTGGATGGAAATTTTTCAGCTTTAGCCAGACAGTATTAAGGTCACAAGAGAGTTCTTACCCGTTCCATGATCTTTCGTAAACTTGTAAGTGAAGCACAAATTAAACGAGAGTGGTCCATGTACTCTCCGACAAATGGAAACGTATACTGCTTTCCATTAGTACTTTCTCGTGAACCTAAAATTTCTGATTGGAAGAATGCCTCAAACCGAATGAAATTGCATGAAGACAATGCAGCTTATCGATCGTATATATAGACACTAATAAACAGAAGAAGATCATAGAGATGAATCGACAGCTTTTTGGAAGTTTAGTTCAACAAAGAACGTAAATATTGGATCCAAGTTCTACGACGGACGTGTAGTATCTGTGGTCAAGTTTCTCTCGTCACGTGAATTAGCTTTCCGTGGCGATACAGAAATTCTTGGTTCACAAAATAATGTGGCAACTACTTGGGAATTTTAAAGTTAATTGCGGAGTACGATTCTCTTTTGAGTTCTCATTTAACCAAATATGGTAATTAGGGCTGAGGTAAGCCGTCTTATTTATTTTGTACAATTTGTAAAGAGGTGATTGAAATAATAGGTAACAAGGTTTTAAATGTTATTGCAGAAGAAATCAAAGAAACAAAATATTATTCTCTAAGCGTCGATTCGACATCCGACATGTCTCACGTAGATCAGTTAACTGTAGTGATGAAATATGTTAGATCGTCTGATGGAGAAGTGAATGAATGTTTTCTTAAAATTATCCATATAGGCAGTCAAACTGGAGAAGGGCTTGCCAAAGCCGTATTGAATTTCTTAAATAAGTATGGTATCGACATTAACAATATGCGAGGACAATCTCATGATAACTCGGCCAACATGTCAAGCTGCTACACTAGTCTTCAATCCCATATTTCTAATATTAACAAGCTTGCAATTTACATTCCGTATGCAGCACACTCGCCTGATATAGTTGGAGTGAGCGCCGTTGAAAGCTGTATTGGCGCGATTTCTTGCTTTAGATTTGTTCAGCCATTGTACAAATTTTTCTCAGCCTCCACCCATGGTTGGGCGGTTATGATGAAATGCCTTGATCAAGTTAATCAGAGTGATCAGAAAAACCGTACTCTAGTTCCCAAAAAAGTAAAGGACACAAGGTGGAGCGCTAGAGCACGCTACAAGAGCCTTATCTAAGGGCTACAATAGTTTTCAAAATGCTTTGCAAACTATTTCTGTAGGTAAGAGTCAGAAACCAGAGACAATTCATGAGGTCAATTGCCTATTGAAAGAAATGTCGAAGAAGAAAAATGTCGTCATAACAGACTTTTGGGCATTTTGACGATGGTGACGCTGAAGACGTAGTACTTCAAAGAGGAGAAAGATTCAAGATTGAAACTTATCTACCAATATTGGACAAGCTAAACGTAGAACTTTCTAACCGTTTGAAAGCTTATGAACAAGTTCAATTACTGTTTGGTTTTCTTTGTGATTTCCTTTCTAAGGATAAAGCATAAATCAAATAGGAGGCCTTAAGATTTCCATTTCTTGTGACATCGAACTTGAACTTGGTAATGAAATGATTCATTTCAAACATTTCATTTGTCAGTTTGAAGACTTCAATAAGAAAACAGCAGTACCAGCGACCCTTTTCTACAAAATAAGTTTTGAGCACAAACTACAATCAACATTTCCAAATGTTATTACGCATTGCGCTACCATATACGCGCAGGCATAAATATAAATTCATCTGTGGGGGCTTCGTCGCTTCTACTACCTATTGGCCTCCAAATCGTTAATCCGGCACTGAATACTTCAGTCTTGCCATACGTTCGACAATGTCAGTTATCTTTGTTCTTCGTATCTCCGTGTTTGGTATTTTGTCTCTTAGTGTGATATTTAGCATGGCTCTTTGGGTATTCTTAAATTTTTCTGCACTCTTCTTTATCAGAGCCATGGTTTCACTTCCATAGGTAGTGACAGACAGAATGCAAGAGTCATCCACTTTTTTTTGAGACTCATAAGTATATCGGAGTTTTTAAATATGTATCCTAACTTTCTCAAGGCTTTTTATTTCAGTCGTTTGATTTACCTTCTCGATCTTGATGCTGTGTTCCAGGTATACAGTGTGTCTGTCATTTGTTACTCCTTGATCAAAGTTTCCACGGTGTCGTCGTGCTGTACCTCGCTGATTTTCGCGATAAAGTTGCCCGTTACAATCGTATATTGAGTGTTATCGTCTTTTGTTTCATAGGTTTCTTCTGTGAGTTCATCTTCGGAGTTACTGGTTGGCATGTAACAATAGATTATTTTCACTCTGTATCGTTTGTTTAGTTTTAATATCAAATACATACAGGGTTAGCCAAAAGTCTGGAAACAGTTTTATTGTAGCAATATCGATAGAATTAGCGGAATAATAAACCTTGGGGGGGTATATTACACCATCTTATCTACATTCTGACAGGTAAAAACAATTAATTCAATTATTCAGTTTCGCGTAATTAATATCAACTTTTAATTTTTAAATGGCACTCTAGTATTTTGATGACATTTTCTAAATCTGCATCAAATTCTAGATACGACAGTAAAGAAGAAAATTTAATAAAATAATTCGCTTCGCTATAATAAATTAATAAAGTGTGCAGTTTTAGTGTATTTAGTCCTGTTAATGGGCGGAACCATTATGATACTAAGCTGACCGTCCGCCGTTGCTAATGACCCGTATTACCCTACCCCTTAAGTGTTGTATTCCAACTTCCCACCTATAGGATGCAACTAGATGATGTAGGCGGAGCACAATACACTAAAAAAATCATAATTTTTTTCTTTTTTGGCCTGAGAAAAGATTCATCAAAGATCTAGCCAAAGATAAATGTTCATCTTAGCATTAGGAATTGTCCAAACGGATTTGGCCTTCAATGCGTGTACACCCTGCGGCGCGAAATTAACCGTTACACTTCTTTCTCATAGATCAGGTGATTTTTGGCTTATTCTTTACCTTATAACATCAAATCTTTAGTTGCCGTCTCAATCTTATCTATGCTTTTGATATTGCATCTTGAGAGATTTATTGCACTGAAAAGAAATTTCCCGATTGCAGGAATTCATCGAAGATTCACTTTTTGAATATTCGTATTGACATTATGAATTGTCTAAATAAATTTGGCTTTCTGTGCGAGCATGCTGTATGGCATGAAATTAATAGCTATACTCAGGCCTACGGTTCATTGGGTCGATTCTTGTTTTCCATACCACTTCCCTTCCATAGATCGGATGGTTTTGGCTTATTTTTTATCTTTTAACACCAAACTTTTGATTTCCGTCCCAGTACATTGAGCTGATCTATTCTATCGATATTATATCTTGAGACATTATTAGTCATTTCTTGCACTGAAAAGAAATTTGTAGATGACAGGAATTCATCAAAGACCTAGGCAAAGATCTAACTGAAAGTTCTGACTTTCATGTTGATATTATGAATTGTTCAAATGGATTTGGCCTTGGGCCCCGAGGCCCATTGTGCCTTTTTTATTTGGCGTCTATGACAGAAATTTCTAAAGAGTCTTACTGTGGTAAACAGTCTCAATTGTCTTATTGGTCAAGGTGTACGCGAGGCCTATGGCCAGCTGCCTCATTTGCATATCCTTGCAATAACCCTACTTGCATTTTATTGCTCCATTGCCGCTTCGCGGCGTTGTTTCTGTTCTTTTTAGCATTCTCGGGAAGAGCTAACCTGGTTTGTAACCTTGGAGTTAGACTGCTATTGGGCTGCCGAAAGTGAGCTAATCAGTCAGAATTTGCCCCCGTTTGTAGGATTAGCTCATCAAATCAGACTTTGTTCTTCATCCATCAGATCATCTGCAGTAATCCACTGACTAAATTAAAAGAATTGTCTTGGTTGCTTTTAGGGCTGTTTTGTCCCCCTTTTTTTAACATTCTTGGAAGAAATCAACCTGAATCTAGAAGCTAAGATGACTAATGACGCTTTGTTTATTCTATGCCTACACCCTCCTTCGTCACCTTTCTTTTAGCTTGAAAAAGCATTAAGCTAATTTGGTGTTTTTTATTTTACATTCTTACAGAAAATGTATTTATTGAAGATCAGAGTTTGCTATCTACCAGGTCACCTTAAATGATCTAGTAGTAAAACCAGATAAGTTACTTTGTGAGCACACTTTGTCGATCTGGTCTGTTCTCCGTCCCACGCAGTTTCGTCGGTTCTTTTTGTTTAAATTTCCTAGAAAAGACTAACCTGGTTGAAGATTAGACTTTGTTTTATATTAGGTCACCTACAGTGACCTACTAGCATACCTTATGGACACACTTAGTCCCATCACTGCTCCTGAAGTTAATCTGCTTGAAGGTTGGACTTTTTGCTCTTCACCAGACCACCGGTGGTTTATTAACTTGACTAATTGGAATTACCTTTTGTGCTCTGAGGCTGAACTTCATTCCCGCTGTTTATTCCTCTGCTGGCTTTGTTGCTCCTACTTCTCAAACATTCTTAGAAAACTAATTTGAATGAAGGTTTGGACTAAGCTATTTGCAGAGACAAACGATTTTTAACCATCTAGGCATAGTTGGCGCTAGGGTATTTGGCGCCTAAGGCAGAATGTCTTAAGTTACCTTCTTTTAATGTTAGTTTTAATTGTCTTATTGGCCTCGGCAAAGCGCCTAGTATCATGGCGCTTATGGCAAATTGCACGTCTTTGTGCGTAACACTTCTTCCTATATATCAGATGATTTTGGCTTATTTTACCTTTTAATACCAAACCTTTGGCTGCCGTCTCTATACATTGAACTTATCTATTCTGTTGATATTGCATCTTGAGACATATTGATCATTTGCATCTGAAAAGAAATTTCCAGATGATAGGAATTCACCAAAGACCTTGTTAAAGAGTTAACTGGTGTTGCTGAATATTCGTATTGGTACTATGTCCAAACAGATGTGTTCTTGTATGTATGTATGCTGTGTTGAATTAACTGCTATACTCAAGCCCTAGGGCCCATTGTACAAGACGCGATAGGATCTTCTACCTAACAGTTGATATTGTGATTGGTTACTCTGAAGGAGACCAGTTATTGTCATGAATGACAAGTGTGCTCTCCATCTGAATGTCTAGTATACCCTCAAATGCTGATTTAACGCGGTAAGCAGAAGATGTACCAGATCAGGGCGCTTTCCTTTAGAGGGAATGGCAGCACTTTTACAAACACCGTCGGCCGCCATAACAAAATGAAAAATAGAAAATGCTTAGTGGCACCTAACTGACGATCACATTGAATCGCCAGGTCCCTCGAGTTGCGTCGGCGGATGTGCATACGTTTTCTAGCTCTTCTTCAATATCCAAAATAATTATTTTCTCGTAGTCTGATAGAATTATTTAGATAAGCGTGACCTGTGAATGTGGCAGTGACTAATTCTTATACTCATTCTGCTCTTTTGTACAAGGAGTTAGTGATTTGGAAATTGGAAGTATGATCAATTTGATTGGATCAATTAGAGAATGACATTCTGAAAAGTTTATCTTCTTCCATATTTCTTATGGTTTTGACTTGTAGTAATGACATTGGAAATATGTTCCTTCATCTTTGCGAAATGGACCAGCTCGACTGTGTTAAAACTAATAACTTCGTTTGTTGTTTGTACAACAATTTTGTATGATGTTGAGAGACCTTTGCACGAGTTTGCTAACGATTTCAGTGAATTTGTCTGCCACGATAACTATACGATCATCGATTGTTCCCATTGAGCCTTTGCAGAAGTTCATCGAGCACACGACACCACACAAATGGAAGAACTTGGAGGGGCAGTCTTGACTTACGGACGCTCTAACGCTTGACTCGTTAAGACTTACAATCATCTCTGAAAGGAAGCACATAAAAGTTAAGTAGCCCTAGATGGCGGAGGACTGTTTAAAGGTTACTCCCTTCCTTAGTTGTAATTGGTGAATATAAGAACCTAAGCGAAAGAACGGGCAGCAATGACTTGATGTTTTGGTTAATAGTTGGTAGTAGTAACATGGCAAATACGAAGCAAACAACCACGTAAGTATCCTCCTGCAGATCCATCTCTTTTTTTGACAAAAGCATTTGGTAAAGTTTAAGGTGTCAATAATCAAAGAAATGTTTTATTGGTGTGGATAAGATAGAATGGAGGGGTCTTGGTAAAGGTGATCCCCAGGTATGTGACTGACAGGGAAAGTTGGAGGCGGTTGTGCTAAAGATTTCTAGGAATTTGTGTTTCTCAATTTTTTGAGGTATCGAAATAAGGTAGCTTGGGTTTTATTGGTATTGGGTTTAGTCAGACGCTACTGTGTTGTAGATTGGAGCATTGTGAAGGGCAGGGGCAGAATCGACGTGAAGGCGAGTATGGAGAAGTGAAGAATGAAAAATTGTTGACAAGGCCAGCCGAGACTTAGGAGTTATCATCTCTCATAGGGAATATATAATTCGCAAAGGCAAAGTATCTATCTGTCTTTTCTGAAGCTATCATATTTAGTGCTTGGTCTTTCACTATTGGTGAGTATCCATTTTGGAAAAACTGTCTCTTTTTATTTTTTGAAGAAATGCGATTTGCCATGCTTTCTTCTCTGAGATTTGTGTTTTATGTTTTGACTTAAATGTTGCGCAAATACTATTTGTCTTGGAATTCTTGCTGAAGCTATTTTTTGCTTCATCCTGAAAGTATTTGCTACCCGCAGATCTCTTTGTTTTACTAGTGTTCCGCAAATCTTCCTTTGTAATTTTCTATAGCATTAGTTCTTGGCCATTTCTATCATATTCAGATAGGTCTGTCTTTTTCAACTTCAAGCACTTGCACTCATTGCAAAGGAAGGCGAGAGAGAAATTGAATTAACAGATTATTTCATTGTCTAGGTAAACGGAATAGTCATATCTTTCCTAGTCAAACCGCCAAGCATTTCTGGTTGTGTTTACAGTCTAATAGTTAACAGTTTTGGAGTCTTCTGATTTTTCTGATATATTTTCTGCAAGTCTTGTTTCTTGTACAAACTTATTTAATTGATTGTTTGAGAGATGTCCACATACAATTTAATTTGATTGAAAAGCAAATAAACAAAAATATTTTTATATCCTGAATTGGCGGTTCATGGTTTTGTGAATGCATGGTGTAAAGTTCGTAAATGCCTAATAAATATTTAATGGCAGATTGATAGTTTTTTAGTTTGACAAGAAACACCGGCCTAGAATATACAGAGGTCAATGTTTTGAGGTTCGAGTCAGCTGTCTAAGATACTAGTT
>VTPC01008145.1:0-16435 GCA_011009095.1 Ignelater luminosus
CGAAAGTTCGTAGTTTATAAATTGCATAAAACTTAATACATTCGGCCCCACGTTGGGCGCCACTTTATGTGTTACACAAACACATATACACCAATAAAGTATTTTACTTGATTTATTGAATTAGCTTATATTACATTGTAATATAGAACATATAATGAATTTTGTATAGCGGTCATCTGGTTCGCGGCTCTCTTACCTGACCTCGGTTGAACCACTACTCCCTCTCTTCTTGTGTGGTTACCCTCTCTCTTACTCCTGTTACCTTGGAGATCGCAATAAATTGTAGAATTAACACCTTATATTAGATAATATAAAATGAGTATTCATTCTGAGACAGAAAGTCAGATGATGAAATAATTTATCTCTCTTTGAAAGATTCTGCATATGTCGAATATAGACAATAAGTATAAGATGTTGCTTTCTCTAGACTGTTGGGTTAACATAAATTTTATTCTAATTGAACGTCTTATCATAAAGAAGAGTTGCTATTTTGTTTTTAAAATTTAAAATATAAACTTAAATGTTATCAATCGCATCAGACTTTAATTGAATTGTGACTTATTTGAAAATTGTCAAATTCTTCTTAATGTCAGATTGCTACGTGCAATATTTTATAAACGCGGCAAAAGGATTTTTTTGAAAATAGAAAGTGAAATAAATTTTTTTAAGTCACACTAATGTGTAGTTTATAATCAAGTTCATAATCAGGTTTTGTAATTTGCACTTAGGTTTAGCTCAGTCTTTAGATTCACAATCAAGTTTTTGATAATATTAATTACTAGACTTTTGTAATTATTGTAACAATTATTTTCTTTGTACGAAAAGTAGTGATAGGTGCTTGGTTTGTCTAAATAAAACCTTTTAAGTTTTATTAAGACTATTTTTTATAAAAAAAAAGCGGAAAGCGGAATTGCCCCAAAGATCCAGTATCAACGGTAGAAATCGGTTCATAATTTTTTGTCATTTATTCACTTTTGTTTCATTTTTGTATCTTTTTTAAGAAATTTGTTAAAATTAAGGAAATCAGAATTAACAAATCATTTGGTGAACCATCTACAACCTTGAAATTTAAAAATTGAAGTTATTATACCTGGCAAATTAAAATTGTTTCTTCTTCTAGCGTTCAACATAAGATTTTTCATGTGTATTAATTCTTTAAATATATCTTTATCTTTTATTCTGCCTTTTAACGGCATACCATCGCAATATGTACCTGAATATATTGCAGATCAGTCACTATTCCACTGCTATATATATATATTGGTGGAGTGTATCAAGTGACTTCCAAAGTAGATACTCAACATTCGTTGTGACTTCCATTTTTACGTTGTCGCTTCTGAAATCGGAAGTCAGTACGTTTTGCCTTGTTTTTAGCATATATGGGTACTAGGGGGCACCAGACGCCTAGATCCAAAAAAATGTATGGAAGTGACTTCGTATTGGGAGTATCTTTTGACTTTGGCACTTAGTTCCGGTATATGCTGTTGGCGCCACCTTCGCTTTTCATACTTTACATAACTACCCCTAAGTGACTTCCGATATGTGTACTATTCGTTCTGACGTCCAAAATGTGGCAACGCCGATTGCCAGCGCTTGCCTTTGAATGGGTGCGTTTAGTGAATAAGGCAGGTAGTCGGCGGTCTTTTATGCTTATTCTGCTTATGCTGATTTTGAATGTTATTTTGTATTGGTCTATTTTATTTAAAACCCTAGCAATGATTTCCAAAGGATTTTCAAAATATGGTATGAATAGCTAGTTTGTAATCTTTGTGTTTGATTAAAGCACAAAACAACACTTTGAATAGGATTATCAGAGACTGATAATAAACTAGCCATTTAAAAGGTTTACCCGATTAACACATCATCCAAGAGTACGAGGCTGCTGGAAAAATTTCTGCAATCGGGTACTTCCGGTGTGTCAGCGTTGTGCCATTACTGAAATATTTCAGTGCGTGCCATTGTCAAATTCGAAACATTTGATACTTGCAACCTATAATTCAGTTGACAGTTCGTACCCAAGCTAATCAGTTTTGTTTTAAAAAATGTTATTTTGTAAAAACATGGAGCTCTCGCGAGAACATTTTCGAACAATGAGTTTTTACGATCTTCGAAGCAACTTAACACTCAAACAATGCATCAAACGGCTTAATGCGGTTTTTGGTAAGGAAGCTCTATCAAACAGGACTATTTAGAATTGGTTTGCTGAGTTCCAGAGTATACGTTTTTTCTCAGTAATGAATTTCGTGAAGGTCGTCTATCCACGTCTGTTGTTGTCACTTTGATGCTGTTCTTGAAATGATTGAGCTAAATCGGCATGTGACATACCGTGAAATAAGGGTCACCTTGGGCATTGATATAAAAACAATTTTACACGATAATTTAAACGCACGGAAGGTTTGCAGTCGCTGGATTCCACATAATTTGAGTGAAGCTCAAAAGAAGAATCGTGTGAATTGGTAGAATGAACTGCTGAAGAAATTCAACCGAGGTCATTTAAATTTAGTGTACGACATTGCTACCGGTGGCGAAAGTTGGATCTACCCATACGAGACGGAAACTAAACAACAATCTACCGTTTGGATGTTTCGAGGTGAGTCAAAACCCACAAAAGTTGTTCGTTCACACAGTGCTGCAAAGCAAATGATCGCTTGTTTCTTTCGTATTTATGAACCTGTGGCAGAGGATCGAAGAACTATGAACGGTGATTAGTACACAACAATTTGTTTAGCGGAAGTCATCGATGAAATCAGAAAAAACAAATTAAATCAGCGCATCCTTCTTCACCGTGACAATGCAAGTGGCCACACAGCTGCACAAGCTGTCGACTTTTAAGCCAGTGAAAAAGTGAAATTGACGTGGCCATTGTCCGTATGTGCCTGATCTAGCACCAATTATCTCTGTTCCTGACAATCAAAAACACGATACGTGGTGAGCGTTAGTCTTTGCCTGAAACAGCCCTTGAGGCATTTAGGCAACTAGTTTCTGAGGTACCAGCTTTAGATTTAAAAAAATGCTTTGAAAATTGGTTTGAGCCTATGCTAAAGTGTGTTGATGCTAAGGGCGAATATGTTGAAAAACAATAAAACCATTTACTAGATTGTATTTGTTTTTCTTAACCATCTGCACAAATCTTTCCAGGAATCTTATTAAATATTTAGCCATATCATACTTTGGAAAACTTTCGGAAAAGATTGCTACGGTTTTAAACAAAGCAGACTAACACAAAATACTTAACATTTAAAACCAGTACCAACATCTTAGAAACCCTATCAGATGTTAAGACAAAACACGCGTTATCATGAAATCAGGGATTTACAAATTAAACTGCTCATTTTGTAACTCTGTGTATTAGCCAAAAACTAAGAAATTTTGACATTTAATACAAAGAACACGTAACATGTTACAAACATAAATACCCAGGAAAGTTCCATTATGTCAAACACCTAATAGAACACAGTTAACCTATAACCACAAACATTGTATTTCTAGAGTTTTGCAATAATAAACACAAACTAGATGTTTTAGAAGCCTTTGAAATTTACGAATACAAACCAAAAATACCTTTAGTAAATTAATAGATTGGCCTAATAAATAGTGTTGAGTGAAGAATAACATTCATAATTTTTGGTTCGATTCTGGACCAAGAGAGGTGGTTATTATCACAACTTGTTAATCTGTACCTTTGAAAATGATATTGTAACATATCGAAAAACGTCAGGCTAATAAGTTTGAAGTTATAAGTGGACGAGTATTTTTATCGTTATAATTTTATTTTTTTTTGTTTTCTTCTCGATTGCTCAGCCCCCACAAACAGCAGAGGGGTAAAAGTTAATCCCTTGGTGAGGACCACCAAATCAATCGAGTACATCAACCTCCAGACTCACGAAAAAGATATTGTTATCATTGCCTGTTTGTTATACACATCTTTTGTTATAATGTTCTTTGTCTACAAAAAAAAACCTCATTTGACGCAATAGCAACACAAAATAACATTACGTTCAACACTTTACTCTATTCTGTTAACTGATAAATCACAATTGCTCCATAAACCAACATAAACTCTTCTATCCTTTAGTATGACGTTTATTTTTTAAATTAAATGATAAATATTAAATGTTAAGTGATGGAGTATAAACTCACTGTAACTATACTATTTTTATGTCAAAATTTTGTTTACTAAAGATTGAGAGTAAAAAATAAACGTTGCATTCAGAGATTATGTACATAATGTCTAATTTACTGTCTAATTTATATTGCTATTACGTTATAATAATTAACTCTTTTAATTGATTTGAATTTTTTAAATTGGAAGTTCAAATCTGAAACTTTTAAAAATAAGTAATGTGAATTAATTTGAATAACCATTTAAAAATAGTGTCATATATTTGTTTGACAAAGACTTATTTAAGAACAGATGCCCATAGAGAATAACCAGCTTTCTTAGACATCAAAATAATATTCTCACTTCTCCGGTTTGTACGGTACCCGATTAGTTACGCATTCCAACAGAAAGGTGGGTGTTTAACGCGGCCACCCCGCTGAAAGTCACTACGATGCAGCGGTGTCTATATACAAGCACCCCCACTTCATCACCATGGAAGTGGGTCCGTGGCCTCCGTGATTGCGTATATATAGAAATTTAAATTTGAGAAATCGTTTCCCCTCTTTCAAGAACTGGATAAAGCACATTCCCCTCTGCCTATATATGGTTTTAAAATGCTTCTAACGCCTTTCCTTCATGTGGAAGTCAGGCCGCCCAGTCTACATAACGGAAGTCACTCCTTATCACGTATCAATATATATATATACAAACTTTTAATAGTTATGCCAACATTGTTTAATGAAAGACGTGGAATGAAAATTAATTTTAAGAAGATTCCCTTAAGAACAACAGACGAAGTACTACTGGGAAAATGAAATTTTTAACAACCTGTAAAATAAGAAGACTAAATCTACAAACTTTAAGTACCTACGTAACTAAATGTTAATAAATTAATAACTTTATATTGACAAAAGGTGTTATCCTTTTCCTTTGATGTTCTCTAGAACTCTGTAACTTTTCTAGTAACGCTTCTATGTACTTATGAAATTTGTCCCCTCTGTGTCTTATTAAAGCAGAAAGTAATTAAAACTAGAATTAACATACAACTCTTTTGTGAATATTTTATTGTAACTGCACTACTATATTACATTAGATGAATTCAGTTGCTATGGGAATTTAGCTGAAATTTTGTATACCTGAATGGTTATACGAAACACAGCATATTCAGTGAAAATCTAAAAGTGCTAAATAGACATTTTTCTAACAACTAAATTTTATCTTTCTTTTGATAAAACCTTTATAAAATTTGCCTACAACAATAATCTCTGTTTTTATTGTTGATGCATTTAATGAAAAGGTTTAGATTGTGAAAAGTCATAGATATTAATTTTTGCACGATTTCTAAAACAGCTATCTTGTATGCAGTTCTACTAAGATGATATTTGAATGTCTTTTTAAAAATTAATATCGCCATGGCGGTCGCGGTGTTGGAGGTCTTTTTGTTCTAGCAGAACCACTTCGAGAGAGTCTTGATGATGGTCTGCTATCAGGTGAAGGTATTTCATGGACTTGAACTTCTTCCAAAATTCTTACTTTCTGTTGTGTAGGTGATATTAAATTGACTTCAGGGGACCCTAATTCAATGCTTTGAGGTCTTGATTTTTTCTTCTTCTATAACATTAAGAAAATATTTTTAATCTTTTGCTATACATACATTACCAAAGATATCTATTGTTCTGTATTGTTTTATAGGTAGAATGTTTAAAAAATCTGGTTGACAATTTGGCAAAATTTGATATAATTATTACTTACGTGAAGCTTTTAAAATTGAAGCTTGTGCAGCATTTTCTAGGTGAAAGTGATACATTTCACCTAAATGTGCTCCATTGTGTCTACGCTAATTAAATGTGAAGGCAAAAAACTACAAAAGTTGCTAATAATTAAAATATTAGTACTGGTACATTTATTTTTAAATTTGGTAAATATTAATACATCGATGATAATAATTACCATCTACATACACATTATTTTCAACACCATCTTATTTCAAATTGTAACTACTTTAACTAAAGTTTATTTCAATGATCCTTTTATATTTTTTTTACTATTTTCTTTTTTGCTTATCATGGTAGGTACCGATGAATATTAATTTCAAAATCACCATACATATAGAGCACACATGCTTATACAGCATAAAAGTTTATCAAATTAAATGTTTGATTTGGTTAGTTACCATTACCACAACAATCAATAAAAATTAACAGGTAAGTATGCACAACAGTATTGAACAAATAATCACCTATAGCGCGTTCTTAACTTGGTCGGAATTTCATGGACAAACTTTAATGTGTAATGACATTATTATATGCACAGCTAAATCTTATGTATATTTGGACAAAATATGATTTATTATGCAACAAAACATTTATATGAGAATCCTAATAATGTATATGTTCCTAGTATAATAATTAAATTATATAAACCTAAAACGCGCTATAGAAATCATTAGAATATATTTGATAAACTTTTTACATTAGAAGCAACTTAGCATATCTAAGTGATAAAAAATTAAAAAATAAAAACAATAAAGTAATAATATTTTCATTAACCTATTTTTATATTGCGTATAATTGTGAACAACATTTCATTAAAAAAGAATACCATCTAGATAATAATTATTTTTTAGGAAATATAAGCCTTTTTTGCAAAATAAGTAACTTAAGGGTTTTCAGGCTTTATATAAATTAAACATTACATTTGGTAAGGGTTCCATTACTATTAATATAAAATGTTTGATATGGCTATATTTACTGTTTATTGTTAATGTAACGCTTTACACAGCATACATTATTATTATACAATGTAGAAATGTATTGCTCTTGTAATGATGAACCTATTTTCTTACTTCCTCTTTAATAGTAATAGAACTCTAGAGAAAGCCGTTCAAAGCTATCTTTTGAATATAAATATTCAGCAATTGTCGTGCAGTATTGAACATCTTACTCTACGTGACAATGGCTTAATAAAACGCTGTGATTTTATTCTACTTAAAAGTGAAATTACAAAATATTAAAGTTTTAAGAATGACAAAAACACTACTTTTAAAAATTTTACAAATATAACACTATCTGCTAGAGTTTATCTTTATTGTGTCCATGCATTTATTAAACATGCTGTGTGTCATTAGTAATTTTACAGAACCCGCTAACATATGAAATATAAAATACTGTGGAATATTTGTTTACACAACTACCTATATTCAAAACTCAGTCTCAAGTTCAAATTTTACAAAATCACATACTGGAGAATTTTTTATCATATCTATACCATTGCGTAAACAAACATAGCACTTTGTTTATTTTTTTGTAAAAATCAGTTAGTTAAACGTGTAAATAGTTTAACGCTGCCTGTTGAGGTTTTCATCTGATACTGGTTCTCGAACATCCGTTTGGGAGGAATTCTACCAAAAAAATATTTAAAATTGTAAAAGCTGCAATTACAAGTCTAACAAACTAAAAAAATAAAAATTAAAAAATTTAAAGCTAATTTTGAATTATTAGATTTTATTAAGCTGATGCAGTTGTTATGATCAAATCATGCAACTAATCAGTTATTTTATCTTTAAAAATTCTTAACTAATAATTCAATAAACTATAAGAAATCAAATGGTTTAGTCATTTCTGTTTTATTTGCACAAATTTCACTGTTATGGTTTAGGAAAATCCAATTTACAACAAAGTACTTATGTTGCAGTACTGATAAGATGAATATAAAACCAGCAAAAATAAAATGTAACAGTAAATCAAGAAATTAGACTGAAAAATATTATAAAATCACTGAATACTGCTCAACAGACATATACATAATGAACGGTAAAAAAGAACTGGGATGCTTCGAAGAAAAAGAATAAATTTATTCAAAACTTATTTGTTTGTACAACTGCTAATATAATAAAATAACAAAGAAAATGCTAGAAGATCTGACAGCATGAAGGAGTCTTAAGTACATTGTAAATAAAGAACAATGAAAGATGGATATGAATAAGAAGAAATGAAACAAGAAAGAAGCCATAAAAGGAAGAATCGATCAAATGCAGGAAAACTCTGAAAAGTGGCAAATATTGAACTCAAGATATAAAACAAACAGGACCAATATAAATAAAAGCAGTTCAACTCTATAGGAAGAAAACAAGCTGCAGTAGCAAATGAAATAATTCACAAATGATAAAACAAACAGAAAAATTAAGATTTACTGGGTTAAACTTGGGGTAAAACACAGAATAGATCTATCAATATTAGTAGAGAATAAGAAGATTCATAGCCAACATATGCTGTGCTGTGCTGTGCATGTTCTAAAATGACCGAACGTTCAATAGATGTTCGTTGCTAAAATTCGAACGTCCAACGAACATCCAGTGGACATCCATTTGTCACAACTTCGAACATTCAACGTGTAATTGTATATGGCCATCCGACCATGCGTTCAAAAATATTTGGATGAAGTATGGATCAGAATAAGATGTCCAATGAACGACCGTTAACAGTCATCCAATGATCGTTCAATTTACGTCCATGGACGTCCGGAATAATTTTGAACGACAAATGGATATCCAATGAATGTTCGGTGCCATAAGAGAATTCATCCTTTAATATTGAACTGAGGAAAGAAGAAAGCATGCCAGTCTATTTATAATGGGGAGAGCTAAAGTAATTATAACTTAATCACTGATGTCATTGTATGTTTGACTGAGCACGTCTAGCCCCAAAATCTCTCAAATAGTGCATTCCATGCATATGAGAATGTAATACTAATCACTAACAACAATTAAAAATGATCGTTCCGAAGATAAAAAATAAGTTAAGATAATGCATTTAAATCTCAAGTAGTAAATACAAATCAAGATGAATCACAATAAAAGTAAAATTCTCTATAGAAACTATAGAAAAGACCAAAACGGAAAAATACAAAATTTAAAAACTACAGAAGAACTGTACTAGCAAAGACGTTTATCAATGAAATAGAGTAAAGAAACAAAACTGAACAGTGAACACTGAACTCTAAAGTTAACCCTAAACTCAGAAGAGTGAGTCAAAGTTTTTCATCATTTTCGAGTAAAATCTGATTTTTCTAAAACTTCTAAAGATAATAAGATTATCGTTTCCAGACTGTGCTATCTTATTGTTAACATCGTTTTTAATTCCCTAGGGAGTAAAAGTAAATTTTAATTCAGCTATGGAAAACAATTGAAACCAAATTTTAAATGCGAGTGAGAAAATAAGAAACTTTTATAACAGTGTTAATGTTGCTGCAATTAAACTTTTGTCTATGGGTAAATATTAAAAATACTCTGTACTAATAGAAATATACTACATTTAAATGTTTTTCCAGTAAAAATTCCAGAATCTACAGTTGTTGAGTTGTGTCACTTATTTTTTGTGTGAAAGGTACGACATACTACACAACAAATTGATACACGATCAAAAAAGGCAATATCCTAAATTGATGCATTTGGAAGAGCACAGTAGAATATTAAATATAAAGAAATACTGAGACAATATTCAAGATCTACAAAGATTTGACAAACAAGACAAAATAAATATGGAAGACTAGAACACTATTAATATCGATGAATAATTATACAGGCACTTAGAACTAGAAGTCACATACTATAAGATATAGAAAATATAGTATGATAGATTTATAATACTAATAATAATTAATTATTAGTATGAAAAATTGAAATTCTAACAATAAATTCAGTATCCCTTCATCATCCTTTTCTAAACTTTAATTCCTCAAGTATTCCAGTATTTAAAAAAAATGTTATTTAAATAACAAACGTTGCAAATGTTGTTCAGTATTCATGCAAAACCCATATACAATAAAATGTAAATAAATTACAGGTGTGCAATTTTTTAAGTATTGAGAATTTTAATCACATATTATTATAAATAATCAAAAGTTTCTATTTTACCTTCCCCAAATGATACAATGGTATGAAACACTTAATAGAATGTGTAAAGATAATCTGAAGCCTGAAAATAAAGGAATAACAAAACATGAAATGATATAAAAACAAAACTTTTTTTTTATAAAAAACATAAAGATAGAAACAGACACAGCGTAAAGGAAATATTAATAATCATAAATTAAAAATTAAATCCATTTCAAATCGCTAATTAATTGTTCTTGAAAAGTCACACCTATGGTGAGACTCACCTGGGAACCATCAAGGGACGCATTGGACTGGGATGACATCTGGCGAAGATAGTCTTTGTCATCAAATATCTTCTTATCACCTCCACCAGGTCTATGCTTAATGTTGTCCAAAGAACCAATCTTGCTTTGAACTTTGATATCCAGTTTCTTGCTTTCAATCTGTTAGATATGTACACAACAATATGTAAAATTAGTGCAATCTACATAACATTCGTAGCATAATTTAAAAGTGCAGTATACCCACTTAAGATGAACATCATCAATCTATATTATGTATAAACGAAGCTAATTTACAGGCGTTTTCACAATTTACAATGATTCATTATTTATCTACAGATGCGTACCTACCTCTAAAGCAGTGGATTGGTGAGAAGTGACTAAATTAATTTTTGTGAAAGGGTGATATACATCTTGCTATATATAAACACGCTTAATTTAATATCAAATGATATTTTTTACTCACGTCAGGTTTGATTTCTTCCTGCTCTGGTTCAAACTATGTAAACAAAGCGATTAGAATAAATAATGTCAGTCTAAAAGAGCATTTTTTAAACTTTTGTTTTCATGACTTTGATTTAGAAAATTTAATAATATGTTGTTTATATTAATTCACCCCCACTTTTAGATATTAGCAATAGGGAAATACAGTTTTACCAGGAAATGTTACGATGCTATCTTAACATCTAAGTCAAGGATACTCAAAAACTTTTAGAAGCTCCTCCATTATCACACTATACAACACAAGAAAAAACTCAATAAATCATTTTGCGGTAGTAGACAGATCGACATTGAGTAATAAGTATAAATTTATTTAAAAATGTTATGTCGAAACATAGCAACCATAGCGACGTTGAATTCACGTTGTTAACTGGACATGTTCCACAGCGGTATCGCCAATAACTGATGTCATTTCTCCTCCCTATTTATCAAGTGGTTAAATATGACGTATACTTATTTTGCCTTCAATAAATAAAGACAATTCTGCCTTGTTTATTAGTTATCAAAATTCCATTTTCTACTCTGACATAAATGTGAGATAACTGATGAGTGATGACCAATAAATCACGTAAATTAAACTCCACTTTGCTTCCTGGAAACTAATAAACACAGTGAGTGTTTTAGAATTGCAACAACAAATTTCTAGGACACTCTTACTAAACCATCAGTTGCATTGTTCTATTCTATGATCTGCCACTTTTCTGGGATAAAAATTCTTAAAGGAATGGTTAGACACATTGCACACTGCATTGTAGATTTCACATTGCTACGCTACCTGTGCTCTATTTTTGTGGTAATTTAAGGTAAGAATAATACAAATAGAAAATCTTAATTTTAAGCAATCAATTTTATACCTGATTTAGTTAAAATCTCACACCAATTGCATAACAATAATGCAACTTGTCTGTTTTACATAAATGTGGCTCCTGGGCAGTAAGTACTGCATGATATCTACTATGGAATTTTATCTACAAGTTTGTTAAACTGATATTTTCTAACCAGCCCTTTAGTAGCTGTTATCTCTGAAACAAAGACATTAGAACAATGGCAACAAAAGTTTTCTTGCTTGCTCTGAGGCATACGTATATGCTCTGATGAGAGGAAGCTGTCATGTATGCTTATTACCGCAATATTAAATCAGTCAATAATAATCTACTCGGTAATTATGTAAAGAAATGTTTTGACCTTTGAAAATTGAAATTGTAAATTAATAATTTTTGTTGGGAACAATCACATTTACTTATTTGTAATATTAGGTATAATGTGAAGAGTTTTCAAGTTTTTTTCTTGTTTCTTCCTACTACAGTGCGATTTCTATCAAAACTGATGTTCCTTTTAGTATTGAGTAGTCATGAATTAGATACTAAGGTAGAATGTTTATATAAAGAAAATAAAACATCATTTCCTGGCTTAATAGGAGGTAGGTACCACAAAAGCAAAATTGTTTATTCAGTTGTTTGGCTAATCAATATCATAATTGTTTCGTGGTTGTTTTAATAAAAAAATTAAACTCTTACTCAAGAAAAATTAATATCAATGTTTAAATGCCAAAAGAAAGGTTTGATATTTGATATAAGTCCTTTTTTTCATTACAGTTCAAAAGTAGTACCTACTTTTTTAAAATTTTCCAGTTCCATTAGAATTGAAAATACACACTTGTAACACCATAGTGTCCTTCTTGCGCCCTGTTATTAGTACTTTGTCATAATTACATTCTAATATTTAATCTAATCTACTTTTGAGTAAAAAATTATAGAATCTGAAGACATAAAATCTAAATTAATCTGTTCTTGTTATAAATAACTACCCTTAAGCATGCAAATTGTAAATCAATAATCAGAGATTCTATAGTCTATAAAATATTAATTTTCGTAAAAATGAGGAAAAATTATGGTACATGCAAGTTTTTAGACTCATCATTGGGTCATAATCAGCTTTCTCTTAAAGTATAACTAATATGACCATTGTCTCAAGTAGTTAGTGATGAATCTTTATTATTCAGTTAAGAACATAATGGTAGCATTCTTCGTTAAGTAAAGCGTATTTTGAATAGTAAACAATGCACTTTCAGAGGAAGTTTCGGAAGAACTGATAAACGCAGTAGGTACTACAATAAAAAGTTATACCTGCATCAGTGTAAACTTTGTTCTTAACTGAGAAAACATTGAGAGCAAAATGTAGGTACTCAATTTATCATAAAATACATTTAGGTTTAGTTATGATGATAAGCAATATTGTTCAAAACTATTCAAAGTGATTAAATCTGGACGTATTTAAACAGTATGCATTATGCCTCAACTATGGATTCATAACATAAAAACACACAACTTTACAAAAATACACAAATAAGCATGAAATCACAGATACCTTAACATCGCCACCTCCTGGAACATGTTTAATGTTATCTTTAGAACCAATTTTTGGTTTTGCTTTTTCCTTGAAATCTAATTTAACTGATTCTATTTTCTTATCACCTCCCTTAGGCTTATGTGTAGCATTCTCCAAAGATCCTATTTTTGATTTTGCACTCCAGGCTAACTTCTGTTGTTGAATCTAAAAATTATTGTTCACAAAAATACCTTACAAATGTACACCTTAAATTATCTTACCTTTTTGTCGCCTCCACCAGGCACGTAAGCGTCATTCTTAGCAGTTATTCGTGATGAAGCTGTTGAAAAATCAACTTTGCGACTTTCTATTTTTACGTGTCCACCTCCCGGTTTGTAAGATGCATTTTCTAAAGATCCGATTTTGGATCTCACCACTTTTAAATTTGGTGACGGTGCCGACCCTACTTGAACCTTGTTCATAGGAACTTCTAAAAGTGTGTACTTAATAAAATACTGTTTTTTTTATTTAAAAAAACTTACTTTTTCTTTCTGTTGAACCAGGAGTACTTGCTGTCGGTGTATCTGGACTTTTTGGATTCGGAGATTTAGATCCTCTAGTAAAAGACTTATTTTTCGTTGGTGTGGTTGACGATCGTGGAGTTGAACTTTTCGTAGATTTCCTCGGCGAAGTTTGATCTCCGTTGCTTAAATGATCCTAAAAATGTATAAAGTATTTATTATTAATACTTATCCGTATTTTTTTCAAACATAATGTAAATACAGATTAATGACCGGTGCAATTACGGCCTGCTTTTCTAATATGTAGCAGATAAAGACATCAACTCTTCTTTTATATCTTACGCGCTCTCTAAAGAATTTTCCCGTTATTAATCTCATTCATATACTGAACAAAGGTGTATCTAGCATAGCTATAAAAAATACTGCCCAAAGATCTGAAAAAGATGTTATAAAGTGATTTCTAAAGACATCCCAAAACTACCGAAAAAGTTGGGAATGATTTTTTAAAATTTTTTAAAAAAGAAATATTGAGAAATTGTCGACCAAAAGAAATAATTATAAGGATTTGACACAAAGATAGCTAAAGGGTAAATTTTTACGTTTAATGAGTCACCTAAATTCAACTACTATGTAGTCTGCAGAAGAAATTTCTCAGAAAAGAACAACAGAAACTTAGCGTTAAAGAACTACAAGAAACTCTCATACCAGAAAGATGAACAGATTGCACTGGAAAAATTATTACAGTAGAGAATAGGAAGTAACGAAGTTAAAAAAATTAATATACTTTGGTTAAACCGCTGAGCACATGTCAGTCTGACAATGGCATTATTAGTGAAAGTTCTGATAGCAATGGGAATGGAAAGGGTTACTGACTGTAGATATAAATATGTTATTCCATAATATTATAAAAATAAGAAATCTTGGTGGATCTTGGGAACCTATTCCAAGCGAGAAATTCACCAGAAGAATGCCAAAATTCTTCTTTTAACTATAAATGTCTTTGATAGTAAATGTTTTATAATAAAACCATCTAGAATACCTTACATCAAATTGTAGTTGTCAAGATATTGGGCATCGTCAAGAAAATTCTTATCAAAGTGTATCTCAAACTATTTATTTTTAGAAATAAAGTTCGTAGACTACTACCACTAAGTTTGGAAAAAATATCTTGTGGTATATGGCGTATCTCACCAAGACAAAACAAACCAATTTTGATTTCAATAGCATCGAACAGGTAGGTGACTTAGAATGCTTTTCAGTAAGATAGGCTAATTTGTTTATAATTTGACAATTCTGACTATTTAAACCAATCACTCGGTTCCGGCCTACAATAAAATTAAGTCACGGGCCGCTACTGACATCAGCTGATGATATCTTCTGGAGTAGATAATTCTTACTATTAAAATATAGCCAATCGTAAATTCCCAATTCCCCAATTCCCCTTTGATTTCAATATGGAATTTTCAATAAAACCATCAGCCCAGATACTGTACTGGTGATGACACCTGTCACCAATACATTCTGTACGGTGTAAAATAGCTATGGTCAACTAAAACTCGATTTGAACCCCGTTGAATCTTTTAAAATGGTAATTATACTGACCAATTTACACTTGTCGTACTGATTGTCCATGTCCATTCCTGCTGTAAATGGTACACACAGAGCAAAGTTATATAGGGCCGATATGGGTTCGAATCGAGAAAGATTGAATCCATATGACGACAGCAGTCGGTGCCCAAAATGAAAAAAAATATATTTAAAAAAGCCGTTTTCTTTAATACTGCCATAGCTACAAATTAATGTTGTTTTCTTAGCCCAAACAAGGCATGTTATTGCACAAATTTAAATCTAGTTGCTAGGTATCAAAACAGTAAGTTTGGCAACTTGTTTTTCTGCATACTGTTTATACAATCACTCTTAATTTTACGTTGCTGCGGATTTTTAAATAAAGATAGAAGAAGTAGAATAAGGCCATTTACAAATGCGTGTGTACAGTATCCTTGGGCAGCAAGATCTAAGAACAACATTAAAACACCTATAGTGAAGTTTTTTCTTGTTGAACTATGTACTACAATATAATTTGCTAGTACGACAATGATCTTCCTATAAAACCACTAATTCGATAGCTGTGAAATTAAAGAAAAATGTAAGAAGTCTGAAAATCCTGTATATGGAAAATCTTGAAGGGTATGAAGCTACAATATCGTAGACGATCAAACGCACCTAAATACATCGAAGAACAACTTCAAACAGGACCTCGAAAATTCCTTAGTCAGTACCAGAACTAAAAACTAAACTCATCATAAATGACAAAAACTATTTTTTTTCTCGGAGATGTTTAGTTGGCAACCGGGTTTTTGCAAAAAAAATATAAATTTCAGGCTAATTCTAGCTAGTTTAGTTTACCAGAATGGATGATAAGCAAGCTCGGAGAAAAATTTTGCAGCACGAATTAAGTACTGTATAAAAAGAGCTGTCCAAAGGATAATGCACAGGGTAAAACATAACTCTCAGCTGATTTAAGAAGGTGATGCACATCGTAATTTAAAATCATTTTTTTAATTCTAATGTAAGTTAGGTATTCAATAATAAAAAACACTGTTTATTTTATTGTTTTTGATATAGTTTTGTGGATTTATAAAGTGGAGATATCTTAAGGTAGATTGGGAAAATTTCAAATTTTTTAATTTGGAAACAGTAAAACAATTTATATCTTGCATAAGCGTATAGTAGCTACTCGGCCAAAAGCAGTGATATGTACTAGTAAAATCGCAAAATAACAACAGGGAAGAGGAGAAAGAGCAGAGTCGGGAAGTTAGAAATCTAG
>VTPC01008145.1:21435-55544 GCA_011009095.1 Ignelater luminosus
ACACAAGTCGTTATTTTATATTTACATAAAGCATATCGTTTGCAAAAAAGCGCGAATTTAGTGTAACACCAGTTTGTATTTGTTACTTAGCAATTCGTTTCACATTCAAATAATTCGATTTTATTTTGAATGAAATCCGCTTCTGTCGTATGAAAACCGATGTACATGCTGTTTTAGCCGTTTCCTTTTTTTATTACAAACGAGTGTATATTTTGTAAATAATGAAAAAAATCTTTGAAAACATTGATAGTAAAAGTTAATTAAACCCTTGCATATTTTCTAGCAATAAAGTCGTACTGTTGTTACCTTGTTACATTCATTAAAGAAAACAAACAAATAATTCAAAACGGTTAACTAAAACGCTAACCAATTTACAAGAAGTTATAAATGTTGTAATCCATGATTTAAAGTAGATTAACTAACTCGGTATTTTAATAAAAAAAGGAGTTATTATTATGTATATACTCATTTCTATTTTAAGTTTGATGATAAACCTACCTTAGTTTTATTGATTTAACTATAAATACGCAGTCTACCACTAGGAAAAACCTATTCACTTAATAAACTTATTAACCTTCAAATTAAACCAACCATTAATCTAATTATGTGTTTAAATGGTTGTTTACTGTTATTTACAAATTTTTGTTTAACTAAATTATAATAATAATAACAAATTAAATGACTTACATTTCCTTGGGTAGACTCATCCACTCCACTATCGTTATCTCCTTCTGTAACAAGAAAACCTATTAGAAGTATAAACGACATACCTACTGATGTTTTAAGATTTTGTTTTAGTCAGAATATTAATTTTTAGTTCTCCATTGGTTTATATTATATTTAAATGAATATAATAAAGTTTAACCTGTTTTAAAAAGTCTTAATTTGGCGCTGCCTGAAGTTTTTATTTCTGGAGTCTTTCTGCCTTGTTTTTCTGCAGTGACAATTTCTTCTTTAAGTTCCTGCTTCGCTCTAATAGGCGACTTTTGTTTTTCTGGTGTTTTCTCTGGCGTTTTTACATTATATGAAGGGCTTTTTGGTTGTGGTGAAGGAGATGGTTGATAAGCAGTTGGTGATGGAGATCGATTTATTTGTTGATAACTGCTTAGTGTGGGTGATGAACTTGGAACTACATTTGATACCTTTTCTGCTATATTTTCAACAGAATTGTTAACTGGGCTTGGAGATTTATATGAAGGCTGCTTTTTGGACGTTATGAGATCGTCTTCGTTCTCTTCTATTTTTTTCATGTACATATCTGTTCTTGATTCTGGACGTGAATAAGTTTCGCTTTGTACTTTTCCATTTATTATATCCGATGTATTAGAAGGTATCCTCTTTTCTTCTTCATTACTCCCAACCGAACTTATAGATCGTCGACGATCTTCATTTAAGGAAGTTTTTGGCTCTATGTTACTTCCACCTACACTAAAACTTCTATTTTTCATTGCTGCTAAGGCGGGTTTTTCAATTTCATCTTTACTTTCTGGCATTGCTGAAAAAACATCATCCGTATTCTGAGAAGTTAAATTTAATTCTGACGAATCCAGGGTTCTTGGTGTTTGATAACTATTAAAAGCCGGCCTTTGTTGGCCAACACCAGGTGCCACTCTTTGCGGAAATACTCCCTGTGGTCTAACTGCAGGACCTTGTGGTCTCTGAAACGGTATGGGAGATCGCAAGTTTACATTCGGATTAGCCCCTGGAGTGATTGACTGCCTAGGTACATTTACTTGAGTGCCATTTGGTGGCGGCGGAGGTCGGGGCTGATTCTGAGAGAAAACAGGTGGTTGACCAGGTCCAGGAGGTCTTTGTGGAACTGGCGGTCGTTGAATAAATGGAGTTGGAGTTCCTCCTGGTGGAGGAGGTCTTGGTTGTTGTGGTCTTAAAAGCGGATTAGGAAAACCAGGTCTTAGTAAAGTGGATCTGCTGTCAATTCTTGTTAGCTGTGGCCTAGGTGCAGGACTGCCATCCACTTGGTACGGAGTATAGACTGGTTGTATAGGACTTTCGTTGCCGCTTGGAGATACTTTGACCTAGTATGGAACTTACGCTGTAGAATTATTTTGTTTTGTTAAGCAAAATAAGCTAATGTGCGTAGATAAAATTGCAGAATCTCGTTGCGTGCTTGTATTTGTTTGTGGTTTATAATTAGCGTATAAACACTTACCTACTCAAAATCCAACAGAGTATACATTAACATTGATTACAAAATTTGATACTACCTGTTCAAGAATCAAAAGAAAAGCATGCATATGGCTTATATCAAATACTTTCTTTCATTCCCGGACTAATGACTGTTTAGAATAGAAAAAGCATGAAATAATATTACTATCGATAATAGTTTTATATGATTTATAATTAATATAATATTAATAACAATAATAATAATAAAAGCCTTTATTTGCCAATACTTGAATTAAGAAAGATTACATTTTATAGAATTGAAAAAAAGTAAATAAGACAAAAATAGAGCAACCAATCAATAAAATTACGTAGTGGATAAATCCTCCATTTACAATAAATAAAAAAGTGGCTTAAATCTGTTTTGGCAAAACTAATTAATTTAGAAATCTCTACAACTACGCAAATCATAAATAATAATTAATTGCGAAGTTAACAAATTTTGTTTACATTTGGATCTTTACTAATGTCTTTTGTTATACTTTACTGCACTCTTGGATTTTGAGTAGTTAGTACACAAATTTGGGAAGTATTCTATAGAATGGTTCAAAGATTAATTCTACTTTAGGTATCTCAATATTGATTGTAAAAAACTGATTTTGAGTATAATACAACAACATAATATAATTATTGTGTTGAAAGGTTTTACCTTCGTAAAATTGAAATGTTTTCCGTCGTATACAAAAATCAATAACGAAAACATCAAGAGATTTAATATAAACAAGGTGAATCGTCTAATTGACCTCTAAAAGCCTTAATAAATCTATTTTTAGAGAAAAAATATCTATTTTTGTTTATGAAAGAGTTTTTGTTATCATGCTAGTTATGTATTATGAAATAATACAAAAAAGCCAAAAATTTTAAACAGTTGTGTTATTGCGCAATAAAAATCTTGAAATATAGACGTAGTACCTAAAGGATTTTAGGGTGGCATGTCACACAACAGGGTCTGTTTTGGTGGTAGTGCCTGGCTCGAAGAGCTCCAATGACAGAAGTTAACTAAACCTACTTTCATCTTCTACATATGTCAATATTTGAAATCCCTGATAACCTAATTAGAGAAAATCGTTTTGCCACAATTTACTTTATCTTAAAGCGCAACTGTTTTCTTTCACTAAAAGCTTTCTATGCTACGGAAATTTTCTCTACTGCTTACCGAATCGTAGATACTTTTAGTATCCGAGCCTTCGGTAGATGGTCCATTCGGAACTGTATTTTGTGACTGGGACATTGTTAATATACCCCGTTCAAAGGTAAATTCAGTATTAACTGAAATTTTTATTACATTCAATTTTAAATATCGTAGATATCTCTACAAAAAGCGCGATTATATTAACTGAAAGCGTAGTTACATACGATTTTGCATAATCTACGATTTACGTATTGAATTACAATATCACTAACAACGTGATAGTCATCTAGAATAGTAAGAGAAGCATGACAATTCTATTAGTGATAAAAATCAAATAATACTTCTACTGCTTTTTGAATGTGCAAGTTGTGCCAAAAATGTAAGTAAAGCAATGTTTGATATTATCAAGCTTGTCTACAAATAAAATCTTTTATAGCACTTGTAATATTTTATTTTAATAATTTATGAAACTCTTCTACTATATGCCACATAAAACATCAATTTCAGTTTTAGTCAGGTGTCATTTTTTAGTAAGACCTTTTTTTAGCTTTAACGTTGCCTATTTGTTATATAAACGTAAATGCAAGCTAAATAAAGTTCAGTACCTTAACCCTGCTTATCTCAGATTATCCCAAAAGTAACTCTAAAGGTCTTTCTGAAAAATACTCAGTAGCAAAGTGAGAGAATTTTAAAATATTTGTGCTTTATATATCAATGTAACATAAAGTGGTTGTGACTAAAATTGAAAAAAATTATTCTTTTTACTTTGTGTGCTTTTATGGTTCAATTTAAATCTTTTTTTACTGAAAAATAAAAATTGGGATTTCTTATACTTTAGCATGTAGCTGTATAGATAAGGTTAACTTTCAAATTTATCTCAAAAGTGTAATTCCTAAAGTACTAATTTTCTTACAAATAGAAACCAAGCCTGGAACTGCTAGAACTTAAAATATTAATAAAATTGAGGACAAGAAAATAGCAGGTAAAATATACCTAGAATGAAAGGCAGCAGAACAGTATAAATATTAGGAAGAGCATCAGGGGAAACAAAAAAGTAATTGAGTAACAACCTTCAGCCAGATAACTAATTACAAAAGAAATAGAAAACCAGGAAAACGACGCAATCTTTATATTGGGATTTATTATTTTAGAATGCGTCGGTGAAGAATCAAAACGCTTCAAGGCCCTAGTTCTATATGTAGTAACTTTGGATGGTAATTATCTACGTATTGCTGATTGGACCACACTGAGAGAATTTTTGAATCTAATTGAAGTTCTTAAACGCTAGTCAAGCAAGTAAGTATTAACCTCAAGTTATTGGATACATAGTTTCTATATTTATTTTTAGGTATGTCGTTATATCATCAAGCAAGGTGTATTTGTTTACCCAATGCTATGGTTTACATAAAAGAAGGATGTTTCTTGTACTTACGGCATCAGAAGTTATTTGAGTTTGAATACATCTGGTTAAATCACTGAGCAACAGTAAGTATTAGACAGAAATAATGTTGTCGAAATGGCGATATGCAGAAATAGTGCTTGCCAAAATAAAATCCGTCGGTCGCAGCACACAATTAACAATAAAATTAGGTTGGTTATTGCTTCGCTGCCACTTCACGGTACAACGCTAAACTTTTATTATGATCTACACCATATTCCAAATATTCATTAGAACAATCGAAAATTCCTTCATTACGTACAACTAGCCAAATTTACTGCTAAACGCAGAGTTTATAGAATAATGAACACCCTATCAGGTTTGATTTCTATCGGCATTTACGATTAGCTTTCAATAGATTTAGAATAGAGTATACTGCATCTGATTGTTATGTTGGGTACATATCAACCCTTGCAACTTTATAATACTCATGCATTTAGATGTACTGCAAATTTTGCAAAAGAAAGTTTGTAGCAATGTCGCAGGATGGTAGTCTAAAAAACTTAGACAGTCACTATAAGTCAGTATTAGACATCCGAGTCGTTTTAGCAAATGATCAGAATAATAGCGCAGAGTTGGTAGCCTAATAAGGTGCCGAGTTGCCGATTCAGCTTGGCTATTAGAGTGAGCAAGCGTCAGTTCCGTCCAAATCAACTCCTTACGCAAAATTGGTGACTTGGCTACATCTTGTCATGTAAAATTATGTAAAAGTTGTTATTGGCAAGTCTGCAATAAAAATAATACAAAAGTTTGTTTGACGCGCTGTTTCTTAAGAAGCAACATGCCAAAATTTTGGTCGTGTGTAGTAGCATGTGCCAGGCTTGCCTACATTCTTGACCAGATACTTGGCAAGTCAGCTTGTTAGAAAACTAATACTATACAGTGTGTCCAGTTTAAAATGACCTACATGGAAATATTGGAAACGGTAATAGATACAAGGTTGGTTAAATGGTGGAAACAGTTTCGTATTTACATGCCAATGAATAATCCATGATCGCATTGATAAATATCTGCCCCGTTTCAAAGGTACAGGATGGAAACCAAAAAAGTTCATTTTCTAAAATCCTGATTTATTTATTTATTATTAGAGATAAATGTACAATATTTTTAGAAACTAAATAGCGACTAATGAGGATTTCAAAAACTACTTCAAAAAAATGCTAGGCCTTCTAGATTTCACATACTCGTATCCAACTTTTGCTTTTCTTATGGGCGCCATTGGATTTTTACATTTTTAAAATCGTCATAAAAAGAGTTCTTCAACCATGTACAATATGACTATGTTTAAAGAAGAGAAGGTACAAAATAATACAAAATTAAGATTTAACCATAGTAGGCCTTGAAGTTTCTAAATAATAATTTGCAACCTGGTAAGATAAATAATATACACGACACCATTGCACCAAAAAGGTACTTGAGTGCAAGTGGTTCAAGTTCATGTGATAAAGTCACTCTTCCTGATAAAGAAAAAAAACAAGGATACTGATACGAATGAATTTTAATTTGTAACGCATAAAAAGAATTAAAAAGAAAAACTTTTTGCTGTTCCAATAGAAACAAAACTATTGCTATTTCTAAATAACCAAGATTCTGAATATATGCGTCTAGATTTGACTTATCTTTAACTGCTAAAAAATATTAAACAAACAAGAGCTGTTACAATCTGCAATGAAAGAGTGACTACGTACATAACTTATAGTTCGTTTAAAAATCGCATGAAAATATTATCCTGAATTCTAACTTTTAGCTAACATTACCTTGTGGTATTCATGTTGCTAAATTCAACTTTTTTCGATGAAATAACAAACATCAATGTAAAAATAAAAGTAAGTTAGATTCTAGCGACAATTACAACAAATAATAAAACAAACTTTATATAGTGCTTCATATGTATCTCATAACAAATTAAATATCTTGTTTCTAACAGAACACTGGACAATAAAGTTAATATAAGGATACTATGGAAAAATCAATGTTCGTGGTGGAACGACAATTTTCATCTCTGAAATTATTTTTAGGCATTTTAAAGTGAGTGAACTAGTGTTATGTAGAAAATTCTCAATCGAAAGTCACATAGAAATAAGTGTAGTTTTGTTAGAATCTAATAACAAAATAGTTATCATTATTACAGTGTATCGGTTTCCGTTTGGCGATAATATTAATATTTTTTTGTCAAACTTAGATTGTTTCTTACAACATATCTATCAGAAATTCGACAGTGTCATTCTTTGTGGTGACATAAATATTGATCACCTAAATAAAATAACAAATACCAAATGTTGATTGACATTCCTATCAACTTAAGGTCACTACTAATGAACCAACTTGTGCAGTAACCAATAAAAATAATGGCCCGGTTTCTCCTCTCCTTCCACTAACTAATGAAGCTTCTTTACAAATTGAAAGAAGTACAACTTTATCTAATCTCAGTAAGCAGAAAAAAGACAAAATCGGTTGCCATGGTAGTTAGGAATTATTTAAATTTAACTACGAGAGCAGAAACCGAACGACCCAATATCACTAGCAAGTGACTATATCGCAACTAATTTATGTGGAAATCAATATGAATTCGCGCATAGCAGACTACCTCACGTCAATTATTGAAATTAACAATTGTATTACGCGTGGTAAGCAAAACAGTATTGATGAGTATAAACACTTTAGAACGTTGTCACAAAATCACTTTTTAAACTTTTTAAAATTTAGGGGTTGTTCATTAACGAAACAGGGTATAGCTATGTATAACTATAATAAAGTAATAATAATTGTGATGTGATGTTTAACTTTTTTTTGAATAACTTTGTGTCCAAATCTGTAAACAAATTAGAGAGTGCTAGTCCATATGAACGAAAGCGACAATGCCACAAAAGTAACTCAAATGAACTAAAAAACTTGTGGTGACTTGCTCGTAATTGTAATGATGAATTATACTTTCTGAGTATAAAAAACGGAATTAAATAAAAAAATATTTTGGTGCTAGAATTAATAAAACTTCGAATAAATTAAAAGAAGTTTGGGCAAATGTCAATTCGCAATTAAATAGAGATAACGATAAAATTGAAAATAATTTGTCAGTCATGTAGAGCAGTTCATTTTGTTCCTAACTCTCTTTTCTTAAATTAAAATCAACTAACTCATGTGGTTTTGATAACGTACAGTAGTTCCTTTAAAATCATCAGCTGATCTTGCTGACATAATAATTAACCTATCTTTAAACTTTGGTACTTTTTCATCAACTTGAACTTAAACAAATTGAAATCTGCTGTAATATTACCAATATTCAAAAAGGGAGATGGTCAGTCATGTGAAAATTATCCTTCAATCGCCTTGTTGGGTGTGTTTTCTAATCTGGTTGAAAAGCTGTTACTAAATAGAATTATAGAGTTTGTTGACAAATAAAAATTACTGAATACCTGTCAGCATGGTTATAGAACCAAGCAGTCAACTCAAACAGCAAATTCATTAAGGCAAAATATTTATAATTAATTAGACAAAGGTGATGATGTCATTTGACACAGTTTCTCCTGAATTTGTATTTGCCAAGTTGTATACGATAGATATAGAAAGCACATGTCTCAATTAGATTGAAACTTATATGCGTGAAAGAAAGTTGAAGTCAAACTTGGTTTTGAGACATCGGGTAACTTCGGCATTGACCTCCGGGTTCCACAGGGCTCGGTTCTAGGTCCGATAATTTTCTTGTTATACGTGAATGACGTGACCAAATATATTCTTCAAGGGGAGATCACAATGTATGCGGGTGACACATCGAGTGTTGTGTCTGTTCCGAGTCTTGATGAACTACACACGTTGGTCGATGAAATAGTCCCTAATTTTAAAAAATGCTGCAATAACAACCGATTAATAGTTAATAAAGCTTCTTCTTCTTAGGCGTCTTGCCGGGAAATAACCAATTCACCTGACTTAACAAAAGAAAAACTTCAACCGTGTAGATTTTGAAAACAAATGTAGAGTTGAAATACTCAAGACGCAAATATAAACACAAATTCAGACCAACATAAACTAAAGTGGGGCAGTCTAGAAGAGACCTTTTCTTTCTTTAATATTGAGTTTTCTACTTATGAAAGGCATGAACAAGAAGAGTCGGCTAGACTACAATGCTGTAGAGAAGTTACTCTGTGAAATACACCTTAACGCACAACTACGGAAACATAAAAATATGTTCATTATCCTCTATATTATTCACAATATCACTATTGACTTTGATCTGATAAGACAAAATTTGGCTTTACCATTGATTAATACGTTTACTCATTGTTTATTAATCCTAATCTAGAGGATCACTTGCAGAACAGCTGTGTGGAGCTGTGACGTTAAAACTGAATCAATAACAGGACGACTTTCACTTACTCTAATTTTATGCAACTTCCTTAAGATGGTATCAAGGATGACTACAGTTCTGGTGGCTAGTTTTAGGTCATTCTTTAACAAATGGGCAATGGCAAGCCTATCACATCTACATATAGTTGTAACAATCAGGTAATGGTCTTAGCACGGTGTGATTCTCTTTTTACGGCGTTGTCTAGAATCAAGACAGTTATGGCGGAAGATTTAGACTCTAGATCTTCCGCCATAACTTCCTGCCATTAGGAATTGCAGTGATTGTCTCTGTTACCTCTTGTTAGTGTGAAGTCTTGTAGCAGCTTCTCACTGCGTATAGCCTTTTTAAGCAAAGCTTGCTTCATATATTTCTTAAAAAAAACCTTTTTGGATATTGCTTATCATTTTATTTAATTTAGGTCAATGTCGAGTTGTTTACAATAACACAATAGGTAAATTTGTATAGCAAAGCATCTTCCCATTTTTGTTGTACTTTGTATCATGTATTATTACATTGGTATTTAGAATTTTATTATTTTTATTAAAGGTGCAAAAGATGTAATAACCTTCTATATTTATTGTATTGATATATCACTACAATATTCCCAGTAATAGAAGGAAATAATGCGATTATATTTATTTATTATTTACAGTGTAATTAAAGTGACGCTTATATCCATTTATGGCGTTATTTCCACCTTCTTAGAAAAATGTTCGGAGAGGTGGACTATTCTTCCCTCAGAACATTATAAGCACAAAAAACTTGTTCCGAATCTTAAGATAGCGTCGGGACGCCATTTTGTAAAAAAGATTAAATACACAAAGTACCTGTGTAACAGCTAATTTTAAAGTTCTCACTGAATAGCTAATAGTTTCAGTGTTTCAGAAGTTTCAGAAAACTCCATCCACCCAAAACAAAATGATGGGCTGTCAAAATTATTTTTTGTTTCTCTTTCTAAAGACAATTTTTTTATTTGATTTTCAATTTGCTATTGCTTTGCTATAAAATTGACAACAATTAAACTTTTTTGAACTTACTTTTAAATCACAAAAATTGATATCAATAAAGTAGGAAAACTTACGCGCGAATAATAAACAACAAAATATCAAACAAATACGGGACAAGAAGGGTTTAATAGTCAGAAATGAAGAAGAGATAATTAGAACTTGGAAAACTTATTTTGGAAAATTACTATGCGAAGACAAGAGAGATAACGATACAGAATTAAACAAAGTTAGTACAGACTGGGAAAGTGAGAACAAGTTCGAACCCGAAGAAACAGAATAGGCAATTAAGATGTTGAAAAAAGGGAAAGCAGCGGGCCACGACCAAATAACCGGAGAGATGTTAAAACACCTAGGAGAAAACGGTATAGGACTCCTTACGGAGTTGTTTAATAAAGCAATGAGTGAAAGCATAATACCAGAAGATTGGGAGATAGGTATTATATTACCGTTATTTAAAAAAGGTGACAGGACGCACTGCTCCAATTACAGAGGTATCACATTGCTTAGCGTAGTAGCCAAAGTATACAAGAGAATCATAGAACAGCGTTTAAGGAAGGCAGTTGAACCACAGCTAGACCAGTCGCAGAGTGGATTTAAACAAAGAAGAAGCATTCAAGACCACATATTCACGATTAAACAAATCACAGAAAAACAAAGGAAACAAATAAGGATGTCTACTTCGCATTTATCGATATAAAGAAAGCGTTCGACAGAGTGCCAAGAGCAGAAATCAAGAAAAATCTTACACGTAGAAACAACGTTAAAAAAACTCTTAGAAGCAGTTATGAGTATATACAGAACGACAAAGAATTACGTCAAAACGGACAATATAGAATCAGAGATGTTCACGGTGAGCAAAGGATTAAGACAAGGTCGTGTCCTGAGTCCTCTGCTTTTTAACATTGTACTGGACGATGTAATAAAAGAGATACACAACGCGACGAGTAAGTTTTACGTTGGACACCATCACCTACAACCAGTTTGGATAAAACAATGTGTATTTGCAGACAATCTCGCGATTTTTGCGGCGAATGAGAAAAATCTGCAGAATAATATGGACATATGGAACAAAGCTCTACTAAGTAGAAAGCTAAAAATAAATGCCGAGAAGACTAAAGTCATGGTGATAGGCAAGGCAAATCAAAATATCAGCATCACTCTAAATGGTAAAAGGTTGGAACAAGTAGAAAACTTTAAATATTTAAGTGTAACGCTAAACAGAACGGGTGATCAGAAAAGTGAAATTAAAACCAGAATCAAGAACACGGCACGGTTATACCACAGCATTAAAACACGTTCATAGGCAAGAGGAAAATAACAAAAAAAGTAAAAATGACTGTGTATAAAACTGTGTATGCGCCCATACTATCATTCGGATACGAAAGCTGGGTGAGAGGATGACAAGCCAGATACAAAGTATGGAAGTGAAATATCTACGAAGAGTTCTAGGACTAACAAGACTAGATAGAGTGAGAAACGCAGATATACAAAAAGAATTAGAAACGGAACCATTAATAAAAAAAATTGAACGTAACTAACTTAGATGGTATGGGCACTTAGTAAGGATGACTGACGATATACCTGTCAAGAAAGTGTGGGAATCTAGGATACAGCACAAAAGATCGAGAGGAAGACCGGCTCTAAACTGGAACGAAAGTGTTGGGAAAGTTTTAGAGCAGAGAGGACTTACCGGGATAGAAGCTACAAGACTGGCGAGGGATAAGAAGAAGTGGTGAGAAATAGTGTATAGAGAACAATTAACTATTTAATTATTATTAGCTTAGACCTGGGGGTATTATAAGGATTGGATTATATATAATATCATATTGGAAAATAGGAAAGACAGCACATTTAAATTTCCATTTCATTTTCTTCATTTTGGCCATGTGTTCAAAAAGAATCTACATGCACGATTCTGCATTAAAATGTCATTAGAACTATCAATAAGAAATAACTGCAAAATTTTCAAATTATCTGACGGGTTATTTCATTGTGAAACTAAATGGAACGAAAGAAATCGGTCACCATTTTGTTTTGGATGGATGAAATTATCTAAAGCTTCGATATTATAGCCTAGTCAGAGAAAACTGCAAAATAAGCTATCACACAAGTACCCTTGGTATTTAAGTTGTTATCAAAATGGCGTCTCTCCGTCATCCTGAAATTTCAAAGTCTTTTTTGCTTATAATATTTATGAGAAAAAATAATAATCGACCTGTCCGAGCGTTTTTCTAAAAAAGTAAAAATAACGCCATAAATGAATTTATGAGTGGAATGTTGATATAACAACTGATATCTACAAGATATTTTAAATCGAACAATTCAGCTTTTCTAACGTAGTTAATCATGATCACACATAAAAATATTTTTTGCACGACCGCCTGTAAAGTTGGTGCTTTACAACTAGTTGTCAATGTCGAAAGTTGACAATTATAAACATTTGCAATTAATTTTATGTATCGATGTTGTAATGGCCGTATTGATGTCGTAATGACATCATTATGCGTTTCTATGATCTTGGCCAACTTCATATTTTAATCTACCGTCAATGGTTTTTCTTTATTATTTTCTTTAAAATACGGTCGTGCAAAAAATATTGTATACAACTCGAGTGTAAGGTGTTTTTTTTTGAATTCGTAGGGTTTATGACACGAGCGACAGCGAGTGTCCTAAACTTCCTACTCATTCAAAAAATTTTACTTTACACTCTTGTTATATAAATAACTATTAATGTAGTGGAAAGCAAGTTTCAGCGAACTAAGTAGTCAAGTGGCGGTCTTAGGCATGGATACGAAGTTACCAACAAAAACAAATGATCTACAGTAAGGAAACTGAGTTATATTCAATCAATAATATCAATCGGTGAAGTCTCTAAAATTTCGAAGAAGATGGAATCTTAAAAAGGTTATTTACTTTAAATGTAAAACAGTTCAAACACTAAATACATAATATTTGCCCATTATTATAAAGTTATTTTATCTTCCTACTGCAAAACTTTCTCATATAATAAAAAATGGATTTGTTTAGAAATCTGGCGTGTCCCGTACTTAATTCTAATATTTTCATGAATTAAAAAAATTAATTAAAATTTTGCAGATATAATGTTAGGTTTTTTGCTACTTAATTTTATTAAAAAGGAAAAAATAAACAAGCATGTCTTTTAGGTCACATTTATCACGAATAGGCGGGCCTGGGATGTAATTATCTTTTTAGGATAGGCTAGTACCCACCCTACTTATCCTTGGAAATACTTTGTGAAGTGTAAATAAAATAAGAAAAAATCCTAGAACAATTATAGTTTATCTGCACTAACAGTATAACGTTTAGTAAAATTAGGAAAAAAATAGTATGTAGGTATGTTAACTATCGATTTCGCAGCATTGTTATGCCCATTTCAATCAGTAGGTAATTCTAATCAACTTCAATGGTGAAACTTTTACAAAAGAAGAGTCTACTTTTTGAGGTAAAGTAAACTCGCTATTTATCATATTTAAGGTTATCACAATATTAGTGCTCCTTTAAACAAATGCTGACGTTAGAAGCAAAATTGTTTTGCAGACAATGATCAAATACTAGAATTAACCTCACTGTTTACTGTTATTACTGTTATCACACAAAGTCTAAAATTTAAACAGCAATTAACTAAAGATTATTATTAACGCACGAATGTTTGTGGCGTGTTCGTTATTTTCACCAATGAAATAATCCGGTATTCTTGATCATTGATCATTTTTTGCATAGTAATTATAACATCATTAATCATGTAGAAAGTACCATCTTATTTTATTTTAAAGAGTATTACCAAATTGCTAATACGTTTTTGGATATTTACAATGAAGATATCATTTTTCAACAATGGAAAGTATCCATCAATCATGGTATTATATAACACGTGTGAAATAAAACATCCGTTCCATTACTTATACGTGTGTTAAGCAGGTGAAAATAAATTATGATGTAAGCTTTTGGTTTATTGTATACAAACTCTAATAAAAAATGTTAGATTTTTATTAAACATCTTCAATTAATATCAACAGTACGCAATTACTTAAGACTGAAATTTATTTATTCTTGTAGTAAAACTATTTCCATGGGAATACCCAAATGTGTAATCATTAATACAAAACAGTAAGGAGCGCCTTTCTTTAATAAATTAACTAAGTTCTGAACTTTAACCTTATCGATTTAACTGTATCCCGACAACTCGACTCTAGCTTACGAAGCTAACAACGGAAAGTTGGATTCAAAACATTTTCGGCACATTCCAAATTAGTTAAATTCGAGAAAACAAGAAATTAGATTTACATAAAGGTAAACGCATGTAGAACCACAAAATTGCTTTATAAGGAATTAGAAGAACTAAGTTTGCTTTTCAAGTTTCTGTAGATTCTAAAAGCCACATTCATGTAAAGGTAAACGATTAGCTGTTATTACTGTGTGAACACACTAAAATTACATTCTGTTGATGAGTAAATATTACGTGTTATGTTAATGCACTTACGTAAGAGAAAAATATAAAAATAGAATTAAACTAGTTTTATGTTTATATCTAATTATTTAATTAACTGGGATCAGGACTTAATAAAAGATAATTCAAGTAAAAAATTTTAGATTTCTGTTGATTAAACAAGACACTTTACAGTAAGTTCTTTCGCATCTTTTAAAATTACAATTAAAACTATGACCTCTTCGATTTCTGATGTCTCACTTCAACCAACATTAAAACAGCTATAATTCTCCGCAGATGCCTTGGTATATAGCATTCAATTCTACAGTCGTAAGTGATGGGTCTAACGGAACGATTTTGAACATTGCTTTCGAGATATACCTACGACAAAACAGAGAATCTTTACATACCTTTTTAATACAACTGTTTAGTCTGAGTGATTTTGCACAACGACATAGTAGACAGTATGGATATCATTCTACTTAAACCCTTATGAGCGTAAAGAACTTGTATAAAAATTGCTACGAAAACCTCTTTAAAATGGTGCTATTTAGAGAAATATGCAATAACATCGTACTTTTGACAAAGATGATACATCAGCTGTTTCCATCGCATTTTAAGTACAGAAAATATAAATTGACTTAATTTTTTAATCAAAGATATAGAATATTGCTAAGAAGATTTTATGATAAACCTCTTCTGATTTGGAGCTGGAAGATCTGGAAGAAAACGTTCCCGATTGTATACGAACTACGGTACTTCTCTCACATTACCCTTCAGAAACAATGAAATGTTATTATTAAAGTATTAAATACCAACATAAAAAGCCCTGTTTGCATTTGGACTTCATCTCCACTAATGCCTAGAATACGTAGATCCAAAATGCTAGAGGTCATTTTGAGAAAACACGTAGTTGAATTCACTAACAGTATTCCGAACCGAAATAGCTTTGAGGAACTTAAAACCGTATACGAGGTGTGTGAGAAAAGTAATGAGACTGGCAACACTGCGGGAGATCTGGCAATGTTGTGTCTACCGGCCTGTGCTAAAGCGGTTTGTTTATCGCTTCCACTTCCTCAGTTCGAGTTACAACTCCGTACAGCTAACACATTATTTTTGACAGCCCCGTCAGTGAAGTTGTGTTTTTGTTGTGTGTTACAGAAATGAAGCATCGGAATTTAGAGCAACGTTGTGCAATAAAGTTTTGTGTTAAACTTGGTGAATCCGCGAGTGTGACTTTTGAAAAGTTGAAACAGGTCTATGGGGAACAGTGCTTATCAAGAGCACAAGTTTTCCGCTGGCACAAATCATTTTTGGGCGGCCGAGAACACGTTGAAGATGAATCTCGCTCAGGGAGACCTTCAACTTCAAAAACTGACGAAAACGTTGAACGTGTGAGGGCTCTTGTGAGATCAGACCGTCGTTTAACAATAAGGATGATGAGTGAACAGTTAAATTTAAACACTTTCACCGTGCATCAAATTTCGACAGACATCATGACAATGCTCCGTGTCACAAAGCAATTTCCATCAGTGAATTTTTGACCTTAAAACGCATTACTCTTGTTCCTCATCCCCCCTATTCATCTGATTTGAGTCCTTGTGACTTTTTCCTTTTCCCGAAATTGAAACATGTCCTAAAAGGACGTCATTTTGGAACTCTGGAGAACATTCAAAGGACTGTGACCGACCAGTTAAAAGCCATACCAGTTGAAGACTTCCAGCGCTGCTACCAAGAGTGGGAACAACGACTCCGCCGATGTATAGCTGCCCAAGGGAACTACTTTGAAGGGGATAACATTGTTGTTTAAAAAAAATAAAAACTTTGGTTAGTATGAAATCAGTCTCATTACTTTTCTCACATACCTCGTATATTCCTTTTAAACAACTTGAATTTAGTGAAACGAACAGGTGGAACGATTCAACTTCAACCTGCTTCAACTGCGGATTTGTTCTATTGTTACTCACCTCTGAAAGAAACTTTAACATTGGAAAGTCCAATTAAACTGAACATTACAATAGATATAGTAATATAGAATTATGGCAGGGAAGAAAAACCTTCCATATCTTTGTGTTTGTAGGTGTTGGAATTGTGTTTATAATATAGAGTCTTTGTGACGTAACAACGTTATTGATTTCTGATACGTAGTATGTCAAAGCATTTAAACATGTCATATACTCTTTTATGCATGTATTCTAGAATCCATAAGCGTTAGATCTAAAGATCATAATGGTCATAAACGAGAAAAATGATTATCTAGATCTTGCTTTAAATTTAGTCAAGCTGACCAGTACTAGAAGAAACAATCAAAAGCCTGTAAGTATATTTAATTGTTCATTATAGAACAATGAAGAACAAAACGAACTAAATGTCCTATAAATTTAAAAAAAAATTAACTTGCCAACTTGAAAGAGATCTACAGTTACACTTTCAATTTTTGCTTTGCTTCAAAGTAAATTACTTTTTCTCTAAACAGTATAACAAAACCATTCACTATCCTAATGAGTAACAATATCAAAAAGAAGGAAAAAACAACTCAAGAATGTAAAACCAATTATTTCAGTTACCATGTCAATAAATATATAATAAAGGAAAACCAACCAATAATGTAGAGTGCACTTTGCGTAACCTTTTTGATTCAGTGCGAAATGATTATTATGTTAGACGTTCTGTTTTGTTTTGCAAGGCTACAAGAAAACGCCAGCTTTAACTTAACTGTATTTTATCTCTCCCGTTCTTCTACTGGAAATCGTTTACGCAAACATCTTTGCGTAAAGCTTTACATAAAACATTGAAAGTAGTTTATGCAAAAATCTTTGAAAACGATCAAAATGAACTACTTTTTCCTTGTTTTATTCTTACATTTTTCTCAACTTCAATTCTAAATTTCGATGCTGTGACTGGCCTAATTGTATGTCGACAGCATAAAAGAATTAACAATTCCAAGTATTCACAGGTCAGGAGAAACTCCCCTTTTCGTATTAATGTAAAAATAATACCCCGGTTATTTAGAGTGAAATCTACAACTACTAGTATGTTTAGCTTAGCATACCCATTTTAAGTCAACTATATAACAAAAACAAAATAAAAATAGCAACAGATACTGTGAATTATTCCATTTGAAATCAAAGAAAGCTGAGCATTGTTAAACTGGTCCTGTAAAATTAGGGCAAAAAATAAAATTCCAGGGTTATAACATCAAAAAAGTAATGCTGCTCTTATACAACTATATCATGCGAAACAGAAGGAAAAAAATAACGGCTTACAGAATTATTGAACAAACAATTATAAACATAAAGAAATTTAAATTACAACCCTTACAAATTATAACCTCTGTAGCAGATAAAGATACCTCTAAAACTTGGTTGCTATAATTTTAGTTTTGATGAATTACAATATTACAATTCTCTATTATAAATTCTAGAACTCCTAGTTATCAACAAAATAAATACGATGGAAAAATCAACTACGATATTTATAAATGCCAGACAAACCGTTGAAAATTTTTAAAAACAGCACCTATAGTATAAATATTTGAAGTTAAGTAGATGGACTTGTAATTCTAGTCACTAGGAAAGTCAGGTGTTATCTGTAAGATTACGTAAAGGACTTTCAGTAATTTTCAATCGTGGGTAAGAGGAAAGGACAAAGAGTCAATATATTAAAACCCAACTAGTTTCTTTTACAAAAAAGAGGCTGAAGTTTTTTGATTTTATTGCCAACATGCAATTCAGATTACAAGCTTAGTTAAGTAATTGATGAGTATCATTTGAAATGTTAACGGACTTGAAAATTATATTTTGAGTTTTGAAGAAGATACTCCCTTCGTACTTCATAAGTCGTAGGATAGCGTTAGGTTTACAGAGAGACCCAGACCAGACACTGGTATTGGATCAAAAATATGTATATGATGAAAGGCTTGGAGTTAGACTTTATATTTCCTTAAAAATTCTGAGTCTTGTGGAATAACTTTAGGATCAATTATAAAATAATTCCTGAATATTAAAAAGATAATTGTGGTTGTTTTTCTTGATTTGCCCAATAAGGAATTTGATATGCTTGATCACGATATTCTTCTCCACAAACTGGAAAGAATAGCTGCCAGAGAAAAAGTTTTGAAATTTCCTCCACAACAGAAAGCAAATGGTTAAGCTTGGAGGTAGCTCTAGTAAACAGATGATTCTTGTTATTAATATCAATGACGTGCTGATGCTACCATTGCAAATAAATATTAATAAATTCAGGCTTTGTTTCGAAATAATACTTTTAAATTCAAAAAAGACCAAGACACAGCTAAGTTAGTAGTTACTGCTTATATGGAAAATCTGTAGCTTGCTTTTGAAATTAGTACGCTTTTGAAATTAAGTATCTGGGCTTAGCCTTTGGCTTCAATATGAAATGGAGCTGGTGTCCTAGACTTTTTTATCTTAGACATGTGCTCTTGAGGGAAATCAAAAAGTCGATTTGGCAGTCTCGCGCCAAATCTGTAATAACATGTTACCTTGACAGCTTACTGAAGCTTTTATATAACAGTAAAATCGACCGTAATTATTAATGCTAAATGTATTGAATCTTTTAATTTAACTTTAAAAAATTAAAAATCTGTCGGAGTATTTCTGTTTGCAAAATCAGATTTTCTACAGTAGCTCTGAGATCCTACTTCAATAACAAAAATGTAAGCCAAAATTCTTAATTCGAAGTCCTAAACTGACTTTCATAGAACAGAGCAAGATACAACTAACTTAACAAATATGTCAAGCAATGGGCCTAGTACTTGGCTATACTTGCAGAAAATGAAGAAATGCAAAAGAAACTTCAAGCTTTATTTTAAAGTGCAAGTCTTGGGCTCGAATTACCCTTTCTAGATCTAGAAAAAGTCAAAAATATTGACATCAAAAATGATGTAGGACTTTTTGGCAGTAGTTGTTGAACATCAAACAGAAAGTATAAAGGGCACTACCTTTTGAATTGAACGCCGCATTGGACTGTGCTACTTATACAGATATTCCTTTAATCATGAAAACAAACAGAAATCTAAGTTGTTTCATTATTTATATGAGTTAAAAATAACTACTTCATTTTATTTGTTGTTTTGGAATATCTAAAGCTAACAAAGGAAAAACAAACATTGGATGATCCTCGTCTTTTAGTAGAAGATAGAAAAACAACATCGGAAATAGTAAATACGCCTAGCATTTATAACAGAAACTGTTACTTTTATTCTGAATAAGTCTTTTGAAAACAAAATGAAAGCAAGAAACTGCTAGAGGTATTGTTAAAATTCAAGAAATAAAATAAAATATTTCCTGCTACATTCAGAAATAGACATGGGGAGTTTTATAAACTCTATTTCACAGAAAAACTAATATTTTGCAAACAAAAACCTAATGGAAGAGTCATCAATCATGACATAATAATTTAGAAAACATCTTACCGTGCAGATTTCTTGAATATAACTTATAAATCTCTGTTCTATAAAAGGAAACCATTTTAATATCAATAAAGAAAACATTTTTGTAGAAAAATAGCGACCAATAGCCCTTTAATGACTACCAACTTTTTTACTTAAAATCTAGTGGAGAGAACATGCGATATTGTTTGATCTACAACTTTTCTAAATATAATAATCAAGTTAGAGAACTCTCGTATAAAATCTGACTGTTTATTGTAGCCATATCTTTTATTATACCTTGTACCTACGTTTTACTTTTTTGACATTCAACGTTGCAAAACGATCCTTATATAACATAAATCGAATTCTTTTTTTGTAGTTTTCATCTCCTAGCCAAACTATATTTAGAAAAATTAGTATCTCCAGCTGACATTTAGGTCACCAAATATTCGTCACGCACTTCCTTTCGATTTCTATTATTCAACATTTCAGTTTACAGAAAGCAAAATAATTTAAAAGCTCGAGTTCTTCCTAAACAAAAGTCACGTTTGGGAAACTTATTTATTAAAACTAAAATATTTTGTTGAAAGGGAAAATTAAAAATATAAATAATTTTATATAAGATTCAAATTTCATGATAGAATTCTACATCCAATATCTGTTTGTATACATATTGTTCCACTACGTACCATTTTGTGCTCAGTTATTAAGTATTCAAAAGCCGGTAAAAGATTTTACATACCCCGTATTACTGTCTGCATGCAAAATTTGTTTAGCAAATTTCTTACACGCGATTTTAAGTCATTTAAGTGCTGTTTAGGAGTGTATTTACTAATCGACGATAATAATGATTTGAGTTTTAATTGCTTAACGTGAATTAACAATAAACTATTGTTTTGAAACGAAAATAAAGTTGAATACTTTACATTCGAATTGCTTTCGTGATTGAATACAAAGAAAAAGGAAAACATGAAATTGCAGTAAAATCATACTAACAAATAAGGTTTCTCATGTAACGTCAACTATTACATTGATTTTTTTGGGATCATCACCCTTTCTATAAGATATAGCTTTACTCATATTACTGAAGAATGATGGTAGTCATAAATATTTATGTTAAAACCCACATCATCATTAATCATAGAAATATTAATCGCTAGGCTAAAGTGTTTTAGCTTATTTTATGTTAACGGCAAAGACAACTTTATTTCATTTAAATTTTAGTAAATATTTGGTTCAACTTTTCAATCTCTTGTATTTGAGAAGCCCGATTAAATGATAGCGTGTTATCATTTTCACGTTATGCTGTGATAAAAGACATAGATCTTAATCAAGTGAATAATGTTTATTTATTTGATTTAATAATTCTCTTCTTCACTCTTAATAAATATTGCGTCAACTACCAATGTCTTAAGTGAAAATAATTTAACTAAACATTGGTGTATGAAAATCTAACACGCTCTTTAAATAATTGTTAACTTTGTTTCAGAATTTAGTCAGGCAATCTTCGTGCTCATCATACCTGAACAGTAACTAATCCTTACGCGAATACACGCCAAGATTTCTAGGTTTTTCGTGACAAATTCCGTTTTATTTTATATGGTATCTCGTAACAATCTGTTATCTAAAATTAAACAACTTGAACACTAAACATTTTGTTGAGTATTCCATACAAATGCCAAGAAATTAAGTCGTTATATTTTTGCCACGAATTTTTTTGCGATGATTCTAGTTTTCATCTTTCCGTGCGTTCTATTTTTTGCAAATGTATTTTGACCTTTATTTCATTTTTTTATTGCCTACCGCCTGATTGCAAATATTTAATTTCCATCATCCTTTACCTTTCAGTTCTCTTTCTCAAGAGTATTAATAATTAACCTCAAAAACTTAATCTTAGAAACTTTTTTCTTTATTTTTTAAGTTTCTTCACGTTTCGCTTTCTAATGTTATTTTTGGACGTTGTTTAAATTTCTATACTTTTCAGGTGATTTTTAATTTATATATCAAAATATCATATGATGGCGCCTAACTTAATTACGTCAAATTGTATTCTTATATCAGGTGGAAATTTCAGAGAAGACCACAAATCAAAAACTGACAAGCTTTACCAGCAACAGCTAGTATTCCAAAATAAAAACATTTAAAAACTGCAAATTTGGCCAAAAGATTCTCTAAAACTGCGAAAAATGGTTAAATCACTGTTTTTCAATCTGTTTGTCTTATCGGTATACTTCTAGAGAAAAATATTTCTTGTGATGCCCTGAATTCTAAATGGCCGTCTTTTCCCAAGTCTGTCATTGGCAATATTCAATTTTTACAAATACTAACGTAAGACTTTCATTGGAAAGAGACTTTGACCAAACGTTAGAAACATGATCGCTAGTTGTTTTTCCGATATTTACATTTAGTAGACAGTATCACCGTTTTCTACGTTCAATTTATTCAAACGACACAGAAAAAAAAACTGGAAATTTACAGCAGCTCAACTCTTATTCACCAAACTACAAAGGCTAGGCAAGAATGGAAAAGTCTTTTAAAGAACTCGATCAAAAATAAACATCAACGTTAGCATTACTGAAAATACGAACGACAATAAATAAGGTAAAAGTCAAAAAATGATTTTAGATTGAACAGATTGAATTATTTGGTATGAATGTTCAGCTCTAAACTTCATAAATAGTTTTACATTGTATTTAATTTTGGTTAATCACTGAAACATTCTTTTATGAGTTGATATATCATGGCTTTATAAGTTGAAATAATTTTTGACTTAACGAGTTTTTTCTCGTCTCCAAGAATCTTTCTGTTAGAATAGAACCTTTCTGTATTAAAAGATTATCACTGATAGAAAAAGATGCTGGGGATCTTGCGGGATTATTAGTACCTCTAGTTTTGTTTAACTTTTTATTTTAGTAAAATGTAAAATTCTCACAACTTCCTGTAAAATGACTGTAAAGTATGGACATACTTATGCTTCTATGAAGAAAAATCTACAGAAGTAAACTAGATTAAGAACTAAGTCACCTGCCTTGCAATAGACATAATCATAAGAAGTAGTAGAGAAATAAGAATTGTCTATACACAACAGCTGAAATTCTCAAAATGCTGAATCAGGTGTCATACAACTTAACAACTTAAATGAAATTTTTCTAGTTGTCAGTAGCATATAAATTATGGCCAAAGAACAAAAAGAATAAATATCAAGAAAGAACTAAAACAGAGTAATCTAATGCTACCCATATTATAATATTCAGCACAGTTCTAGTTAAACTCCTTTCCAAACCAAAGTATCTGCTATGGAACAAAAAGTAAACAATTTTTTGCTGCACTGTTTAAAATTCAATTTTTGAAAAGCACAAAATTGTCAACTAAAACTTTTGTAACGAACGATTTCTTCTTGATGCTTAAAACTTCCGGACTTTAATCCAAAATCCTTTTCTTACGTAGATTTATTAGTATAGTACTACTAGTACTAGTACATCATAGGATTTTGCATAACACTTTTGCGTATCTAAAAATTCGTGCTAAGTGTTTTTTGCTAACTCATTTTAGTACTGGCTTTTTAGGCGCAGTGGCAAAAATTCTAACTGAAGTAGTTTAGAAAATTGAGGAATTCTGGACATCTGTCTGTGCCCTTCCACACAGTGAGAGCCAGGAATACTGACAAATTAAATCGATTAATGCTTAATGCGGAGACCATTCCAGATTCTGAAGACTAGTTTACAATATTATATGGATTTTTCCTAGTGGTCATTCTAAAGCTTTTACCTGCAAGTATAACACTAAATATACAAATAGCCCATAGAACGAGTTTTTACAAAACCAATTATAAGATCTCTAATATTTTAAATAGAACTTCTAAATTAAAAAGATACTTTCCATTATTCTTGCTGTCTAATTAACTATATATCTGCTAAGGTATACATCTTTGACCCAAAACCTTTGTTTACACTGATTATAATATGTAAATAAACACAAGAACGAACATGAAATAGAAAAATCGCGTGACAATATAAAAGAATAGAATACAATCAAAACAGTGGGTAGTGAAGGTCAATATTTTGAGTGTCCCGAATACCGTAATGATAACAGAACTAATATCTTCGAATGCGGGTAGAAACCTAATTATCCTCTTTGGATATATCTTTCAATACCGATTCACATTTTAACAGGGGTCCATTGTTCTAATATTTTTGATCAAAAGTAACTTTCATTTATATATGTAGTATGAGATTATTCATTTTTTTCTGTTGCGTCACAAAAGAAAATAATCAATACTAATACATGATACTATCAAGATAATAGCCCCCTTCTGGCTTTGACTAGTATAATTTCCATATTAGTATGTGCAAAAGTATGAGTAATAAGTAAGAATGAAAATCAAAATGTTATTTTTTTAAATAAACAATTTAATAGATATTTACATTTACACAGTACTCAAGAATAAAAAAATGTCCTATCAAATAAGAAAAATTTTACTACAAATAAACCACAAAACTTAACAGAAAGTTTTCGAATACTAAATTTCTAATATAAGAATACCAAATTACATGTATCACACTTTTATTACAGTTATTGTAACTTTAAATTATCAAAGCGTGTTTATAAAACCCTTAAAACTAATTGAGTTTCTTTGGCAATTTGCCACACTCAAACTCTTCTAGTTAAGGATATCTCTAGTCAACAACTATATTAGCTGTAAGGTTTTTTGCACCTCTTCAACATAAAAACACACTGTTTTTACGGAACAATCTAAATTTATCTAATATTGCATTACTAGTGTAACACTGCTCAACAAATTTTGTTCTTTTAAGTTTGTTATCGAAAGTGACAAATTAATTAATGAAACTATAATAGAGTAAGTACTTATCTCATTCTTATTAGCCTTAAATTAAACTGAAAATTTAATTTTGGCATATTTAATGTTAAAAGGTAATAAAAGATATTATTCAGTGCTAGCCACCGATAATTTAGATAATTCAGTGACAAGTCTTCTCATGATGACTAGATACGTAAAGTAATCCCACTACTGTATTTCAGAGCTTTTAATATGCATACTATATATGACATCCGAGGCTTGGTGTAATTGGAATTTCATTTAATTTTCAAACGCTGTCTTGTCCCACATGGCAAATAATGGTAAACGTATTAATTATTCTCTTAATTAAATGGAAATCTGATTTAACTCTTTACAAGTAGCTATCATACAGAATATGACAAAACTTATTGTTCCTTTTCGTGGCTGTACATGTTAAGGGTATTTTCGACGTGTAAACCTATGAGAATTAATATAGATTGTTACAATTTTACAATTATTTTGTTAAAAATAAAGAATATTGCCCAAAAAGGTTGTTTGGTAAAGAAGAGTAAATCTTTCTTAACGATCAACAGAATAAGATAATGCAAGACCACACATATCTGCAAGAACATTTTGGGCAAAATATACAACATCAAATATTTCAAGGCATTAATATTTTTTTGAAGCCTTTTAAACGTTTTGGTATTCTATTATTTGACACGAGAATTCTAGGCTTGTTGCACTGGCCCAATTGCATGTATATTATGAAGTTATAATATCTCGTTTCGGACCTTTCTCTTTTCAACTTTTATGGTAGTATAAACTGAGACATTACTCCATGTTTCAAATTTATAAATATTCAGATTACTGGAAACTCTTTGTTGAAAGTATTAAGAAAATATCTCAGTTAATTCATAGCTAATATACTTTCATAGACATTTATTTTTTATTTTCAATTTCTTACTTTTGTCACGACTTTCACTCGAGCAAATTTTGACATCAAATTAACGAGTTTTGCAATTTTTACATTTTTCAGCTAAAAGGCACTTCAAGGTTAAGAAAAAATATTTATCAATCACAGCTAATATTTTAATATGCCAGAGTTTTTTATGATTTTCTTACGCAAAAAGATTAACACAGATCTTAGCAATGCCGTGGGTACTTTATTAATAAGAATCGCAAATCCCTTCATTGCCCAAAGACTTTGATATTTCTTGTTTTCTTATTTAACTTTTTTCTTTTTTAATTTTTAACATTATCTACTGTCGTCTGAGGATATATAGAAAAAAGGTTTAAGTCAACATCGACCATATTAACTAATAATATAACAAACAGATTAGATAAAGTATCGTTCTCTCTCCACAGCTTTTCCTATAATGTCTAAGTTTCGTGCTATTAAATATCTATAACTATCGTTTTCTGAGTTTCTCTATTTTTATGGACTGTCTAAGTAGAATAGATTATTAAATACAATGCGTCCAAACCAATTTAGTTTTTGTTGATTGAAAACTTCTATTTCCTTTACTGTAGCTCTAGTACCTGTTTTATCTGTCTGATGACTTTTAAGATTTCTCTACAAAAAACTTACTTTGACTAGCTTGTAGTCTTCTCCCTGTTTTTCACTTAAAACACAAGTTTCACTTTGCTATATTGAGGTTACTAGATAAAAAATGTTGTATATGGTTATTTTGGTCTGCACTGCTGCAAATATTTTGGCAATTGCTTTTTCTTCTACTATCTTCCTTTCTTGGTTCCGTATTATTTATGTTAAATAATTTTAAAAGTATCTAAAGTTTTTAAATATGCCTTTTTACTATTTATTTCAAAATTTTATTTTGCTCTTATAATTTAAAAAATTGTACATCTTAGGAAATTAAAAATATCGGTCAGCCCAATTTTCAATATACCTAACTTGATCCTCTTCTACGCTTCTCTGGTGTCAAGATATTGTAATTTATCCTTTTTTCCGTTTCTTTCTACTTTCTTTTTTGGGATTTCTAGTTCTAAGTTTTTTCATTATTTTACCATTGTTGATTTAGTCCAAAAATTGGGCTACATGTCTCTTTTTAGGCAACCTTACCAATTGACCATGCTCTCATAGCTATCGCTATTCTGTTTAGTAGGTTTCTTTGCAAATTTATTCCTTTTTATTGATCTATATATTTTCAATTTCATTTCAACTGCTTGTAATCTTCTGATAATATCATATTCTGACCCTTAAGTCACAGTTATTACATAACGGCATTATACTAGTTTGTTGTTGCTTTCAAAATTTCCTTCTTGTTTATAATACTTCTTTGTATTGCATAATATAGTTTGGTTGCCGCTGATATCTTGAAATTTATTTCACCTTCTGACTTTCAGTCTTTTCAGATTAACCCCGAAGTCTGTTATAACAATTTAATTAGTTGGCCTTTTAATAGTATCTTGTTTTTAGTGTGGTATATTCTAGTCTTACTACAACTGGTCATTGGTCATCTATTAGCTGAAAGTGTATGTACTTTGTTTGATTCGTTTTCGTACTAATTAATGCACAATCTCTAATATCATTAGCTCTTTTTACTCAGGTCAGATTCTCTTTTTTACGTCACACACAATATAGTAATAAAATAGCGACTTGCAAAAAGTTCGAAGTTGGCGATTTGACAATCACTTTTGTATAATATTTCTTTAGTTAATTGCTGTTATTGGTAGAATTAAAATAATCTTTCTCCACGTACTCTATTCTATTCTACTCCAAAGGTTTTTCACACATTATTTCAAAACACAGGCTGTTATGATTTCTTCTGCAGATCCTTAGTCTGCTCATTTAATTTCTTGAATGTTATTGCCCGGTTGACTTCCTGAGTGTAGCTAGTTAGTTATGTAATACTGCCTGTCCGCTAAAGGTTACCGAAGCCTATAATGATGAGACTATTGACTGAAGAAGAAGAATGGCAGGTATTTTAGCTGTTTTCTATATTTATCCATTAAATCAGCTGTACAGCATATCGGAAAGCAAAATGATGGGAATGAAGGTGAAGACTGTATATCTATAGCTTTTTTCTCACACCTAGGCTCTCGTGTGCTGTAACTTAAACCCATTTTTTCTTTATAAATATTAATTAGGAAGATGAAGTACCGATATTATTTTGATTTTTAATAATTTTGCTTCTTTTTTTGAGAAAAGGAATCGCTAGTTTTATTGAACCTAAATCATCTGAACTGATAGACCCAACAATAAATAACTGAGATTTTTGTTTTATACAGTTCTTACTATCATTCAAATTTTAATCAAAATCGAAGATTATGTTGTACAAATAACATTAATATTAATCAGTTATGCGAGTCAAATCAAATTCATATTAAAAGTTAATCAAGTGCTAACCTAAGAAATATACGGTATAAAAAACAAGATGTCGATAATATAAAATTAATTTCATAGAAGCACAAAAGACTAATTCTCCTTTTTCTAATTCGTCGAAAAAAGAATTCCAATTTGTCGGATATGACTGATATCTAATATAGTTGAATTGACTATCTTTGTACACTTCAAAGATTATTTCTTGTTCCTATCATAGCACCAGGATATGAAATTTCCACTTTTCTGAAGTAATTGAATTTACTAAAGTTGCAAATACTTTTAAAGTTTGGAAGCGTGGGAGTAATCTGAGAAACTCTTTTGGTATTCTAGATGTTTTACCTACAAATGTGTAGTTTTGCCATAAAAGCTAATATAATACAAAACAATTTAGAATTTAGTACACCGTCCAAAAGTTTTTGTCATTTAATTAGTTTTGATCGGAGTTTCATTTTGAACTATAACTGAATATTATTATTGATTTTTCATGGGCAAAGGTCAACTTAATTTTTTTATCATTTATTATCCTGCATTTTTTATAAATCAAGTCAATACCTTATTTTTTACTTCTTTCATGAGAGTAATCTTTTAGACGAACTTCATGTTTGTATCATATCATATCATAGCAATTATTTTTTTGTTTGAATTGTAAATTGAATGTTCCTATCTTATTAGCGCGTTCAACCTTTTTATAAAAAAGGAAGAAGATTTTTAAAATTTTGTAGTAATTTTAAATCAGAGTAACATTTAACACCCTTCTTAAGTAAAATTCCAACATACATAGTTTGTGTTACAAACACTGTAATCAGATACTACTGATACAAATTACCGTGTAAGCCTACTTTGCAACAATGCATGTAATTTCAAATATCCTACAAGTGCAGCCTAGTTGTGTGACATACCCTACTAAATTATGTGCTTTGCAATTTATTGAGCAAACTGGTACTGGCGAAATTACTAACTGATAACTACAACTTTGGAAGCGTTACATTATGATAACTTTTCCATTACTACAAGAAAGGGAAACTTAATAATTTATGTAATTTCCACCTTAAAGATTCACCGACATTACAATAATTTATCAAAAGAAGTTTTGGTATATTAATGGGTTGACTTTAAGAAATAAATCAAATTACCAAAAATTAATATAGCTCACGCAATTTATCGTTCACGGTTGGTGGTTTTTATTGAAATTAAAAACCTGAATCAACTTCCTTTAAAATTATTAATCATCAGTAAACCGAAAAAAATCAATTTAGCTTCAAATATTTAATTATCGAAGGGACAAAACATAATAATAGCAATGTGATTTTGCCAATATAAAAGCTACTAATAATATGAATCTAATTAACAGGTAATCAAACTGCTTTTATAGTAACAATATCGTAAATATTTTTTAATTCATAAATTATGGTGCGAAGCAAAAGCTAGTGCAGGTGAAAGTTACCTGTTACCCTGCAAGGGTGAGTTCACTGTGCTGTTAAGGCAATTGCCACTAAGAACTGACCCAACCTGAACTTGCTATCAACTTTTGCGCGGACGCAACTACATCGACCCATTCTGTTGACTATTTAGACTATCAGTAGCGCAACATATTTAAATGTTTCCAGGGTGGATCCCACTAAATTTTATTTTCAGATTGTATTTATTAGGGTAGGGTTAACTCTAGAGACTTTTTCTAAGGTGTGTCGTCATTGTATTTTATTTCTAACCTTGAACTACCAAATTTATAATAATTTGCAACGAATTATCTATCATTATGTTTAGATATATTTTGGTATAGTAAAAGTTTTTCTTATAAACATAATATTAGAAATTCTTTAATAGAAATAACTTTTTACTTACAATTTCATGCAAACAAAATACTTTAGTTATTAATTAATTTAAATGAATTGTGCTAAAATAGACTAAACTTATATTTTTAATAAATAAAAAAGCCTGAAACACTAAAAACCACCAAAAGAATATTGTTAAAGCGGTAGAACTGAAAGTAGCGCATAATAAAACAAAAACGTAATTTTATTAGGGCAAAATGATTCTCTAAACTATAATAATATGCATTATATGCAAGAAGAAAGTACAATTAATCAAAAACTTATAATTTTTGTAAGGTTAGGTTACTTTTGTAGCTAGTAAAGATTTGATATTTGACTTGAAACATTTTATGATACTAGAAGCTACAGTTCTAAGGATAGTTAGGAAAAAAGTATTGAAATAATTGCTTTTACCTGTAGTAAACCTGCGGTTGTTAAGGTTTATTAGTTTTCCTGATGATTACCTACCTACAACTTACATTAGTTCAATACAACTGTACAGTACTTATTCCTGTTGATTATATTTATTGAAGCAGTTCAAAACACTACTACATCAATAAACACGCCTGTGTCCATTAAACGTTTCACTTACTTCAGCCGACGCCGACGCCGACGCCTATGGTTCTTGCAGTACTCTTCTCAATAACCACGTTTTAAGACAATTGGTATCTCTGACATTTCTACTTTTTAAGTGTCGTTTGGCCTTTGAAGATTCAATATCCGGGACTATTTCCTTCGTCGATATAGAATATGGATGATAGATATCTTATTTGATTTTAACATAAACAAGATTCTTTTATTTTTACAAAAAAATTAATTCATTCCAGAAATAAAATAACAGTCGAGTATAATGTTATGAAAATAGAATGGACGCTGCAAGATTCTATTGCTGATCTAGACCTTTCCACATAAGACTTTTACTTACAAAAAGCCACTTTACACAATTTAATACACTTCCTGGAATTAAACTGTAATAAAAGGACAGCTGTCACTGAAGTGTACTATTTTCCATAAAGTTGCCCCATTCATATTTTTAATATAAATTCCTCAAATTAATATAAATTCTTCATTTTTATAATTTTCCATCAATTCTTTTCATGTTTTCTTTTCCCAGCCTCCTTTTTTCTACAATATAACAAAATACTTCTCTTTGGGGTTTCAGAATAAATTCCACCTTATTAATATTTATTCTATTCAAACGTACCTTTTGTGCTTTTGCTACAGAAATTTATTTTTTATATATATAAATTTTTAATAAACTTAGGTATTTAGTGTACCCTTGTTTTTTGATGTCACACATGTACAGATATTAAAAAAACACTTACTAATTAAGGCCGATGGATATAATGTTCCAAACACATTTTCTCTTTTTTGTTTTACTGACGAACAACGTTGAACACACAAAAGTGGTACATTTCTATTTAATCTCCTAATTGCCCTTTTGAAACCTTTGCATATGTTGTCGACTTTTAACAACTTCAGCTCACTACATTGATGGAAATGCAAAAAAGGCAAAATAAAAGCAAATTTTTTTTCCAAGTCATCAGAGTATGATATAAATTAACTATTGGTGCATCAGCAGGAAGCTTTGCAAAGGAAAATATGTTATTGTTGCGGTTTATTATTTTTCCATAAATCTATATTAAGCCCATTTCCATATAACTCACGGATAGATAAATCAACATCGAAGGTTCATTTATCTAGCAAACACGCAAATACTAAAGTTTGATCTAATTTTAAAATTACATATGTTGTAATTTACCATTACCGTACTTTATTGATATTTGTCAGTAAATAGGTTAATAATGCTTGTAACACGTTAGGGTGATGAACTTTACTGTTTGTATATTTAAAATAGATCAAATATTAATTTTTAATAAGCTACAATAAAAGTCATGTATTAAATCTAATAGATATACTCACTTTTTTTAGTCATTTTAGTTTTGTTTGGGTTTTTGCTATGATGCATACATACCAACCTGTAAAAAAAGAAAAAGAACATTATTAACACTTTTGTAACTATTATTAAACAAAGACAAAGCATTCGTTCATTTAAATACCGTTTTTGAGGTAAGTAACTATAGATAGTTACCATTTACTTTGCTGCAGATTTTATACCGGTATATCGAATTTGTTGCTATAAATGGTTTTGTATAAAATAATATCCGGTTCAATTTATTTTGTGGTGCAGCAAATTTGCGGTTTAAATTGTTTTACCGTGAATCTACTGGCGATCTCGTTGTCGGTTAAAACTGAATTTAATACATACATGCCAATTTTAGTTACCTTAATTCGCTTCTTCCTAACAACAATGGAACCAGTTTATTAATAAGGAAATAACAAATTTATTTGAAACCTAAAACAATTATAAAATCAATAAAATCGATTTTAATATTTTTAGATGAAGACAGTCTCAGTCAGTAAATACCAAGTGTAAAGACAGTTCAATTCGATAAAACGTAGATTAATTATAACTTTCCATACTTTAAATAAACCTCTTTAGGATGTATTACACGCAGACATATTAATTTTTTTTCCAATGTAAATTATTATCAAATTTAATTGAAATGAGCATATTTTATTATTACTTTGTTATTAACTAAGTTTCATATATCTAGAGACTTAAAACGAAATACTTGCATGCTGAGTTATAGTGCAAGTCGGCTAAGAGAGGCCCCACTTTAGGTACATCATCTTTTCTATCTATAGCATGTTAAAAAAAGCTTTATATTTTGCGAATTGGAAGTTTAGAATATTTTTTGGGTTTTATTTTTATTATCATTACTTATAAAACAAAACTCAAGTTTACTAGTGTTTGTAACAAAAAGTTGCGTACTCTTGGGATATGGATTTTGTTCTCCAAATCCCGAGAAGCTTATAACAAAACAGTTAAAGCAAATAAATAAAGTTTTTTATTATGGGTGTAAAAAGCTTGTTTTTTGCAAAGTTATAAAGTAACTGTAACGAGTGTAGATCAAGCCCGTAATCAGAAGATAAACGGCATTATTATTATTTTCTCTTATGTATTGATATTGAAAATGTCCATTCGTTGTTGTGTGTTGTTAATTTACTCGAGTCTATTTTATGAGCCAAGATTCTGATCTCCCACATAGTATTATTACATACTGATTGGTATAGTAATCGTTAGTATCTGTCTATCTGCTTATCTTTGCTACACTGAGGTTTTAGTAAAATCTAATTCTGTCAGCAACCGTTAATTGTTAACATGATAGCGAATGTAAGAGTTTTCTGAACTGACAAAAAGTTTAGTCTCCATATAGCAGCTGGAAAGTTCTTCATTATTTAGAGCAATACTTAGTTGTGCAATACATCGCTATGTAATACCAAGGCCGAGAAGATATTCAGTCAGCAAAGAGAATACTTCACAGTTATGAGGCAAAAAATCAATAAAAAGAAATTTAGGTTGCAACTGAAAATTTTCTATAACAAGAAAGAACTACCTAGTTGTTGATTGTTGGACATATTAAACTATTTATTTTCTTAATGACGACATGTAGAATTACAAATTGTAAAATAATATGCTGTGTTTTATACTATCATACTCTATTATGCAAGCTCAGAATGTCGAGTGGTTGATCACCATCCAAGTGTTTCGTGTTTAAGCTGCAGCAAGACACCTACGTCAGAAAAAGTAAGTTCTCGGTATTACCGTAATCGTAATATTCCGGAAGATGAACCTTCTTTCTTTACCTGACTTCTGAAAGACAGATTTTAATTCTACGTGAAACTGTAGGTTGCTTTCTAGAGCAAAATATTTTTAATCTTCTTTGAGCTGCAAAGCAGTTTTGAATACTTTTAACTGTATTAAGACCGAGATGCTTGTGAAACCATCTACTTAAAATACTTGTAAATAGATCCTTGTATTGATTTTCGATGCTATATTTATGAACTAATCAGGAGCGAGTGAAAGGGAGTTAAGTTTTCTCACTCCTGATCTAGATCTAAACTTTCATAAAATGAAGCATAAAATCTGTTTTACTGCCCTTGAAGCAATATATTTTATTTATTATATTTGCTAAAAGAACTTCTTTGTGTAAAAGCCTTAAGTACAGTTTGTTTTTTAAGAAGGGTCGCGTTGCGTCATCTTCAAATATTTTCGTATTGAACACATCAACTCTGAATTTGACATGAATTTTATTTCTTTGGTCTAAAGACAGTTCGATTGAAATTGCAATAAGAGATCTTGGGCCAGAT
>VTPC01008146.1:5823-43205 GCA_011009095.1 Ignelater luminosus
TAAGTGTCAACCGGTTGACAATAAGTGTGTAAACTATAGATAAACTATTAGTAAACAAGCAACACGTTGCAGATTAGCCTGTAAACAATGCAAAGAACAGCAGTTTTCAGTATTTGTTTTCAAGTATAATAATTAAGTAATTACTAATTTGTGTGGTTTTCCGTTGTGATTGGGTTTAGTCAGCTCTAAGTAAATCTGCGTTACAAACTGTCAATAAAATATTACTTAGTTATCAGGCTTTATTTAAGAAATAGACATGATAGTTCCTACCGATCTAAAAGGGCTGGTGCATGAGTTGCAATTTTCTCCTTAGTAGATCGTAATTTATTCATAATCGTATAAGCAGTTTCAAGACTCCCAGTATACCAGCGGAAGACATTGCAACAAGTTGTAACATTCATTACAACGTGTGGTAATTTTCTTTATTATACTTCAAGAGCTTGGTTTGTTAAACCTCGTGTCGAACGCATAAAATAATAAGTGTTAACTGGCTGACGATAAACTATTAATATACAAGCAGTACGTGGCAAATTAATTTGTAAATAATACAAAAAAGGACAGTCCTTGACATTTGAGTTCCAAACTGTTTCAACACATTCATTTGCTTCTGCTTTAAGTTGGATAATAAATAACTAATCAATGATTTTTGTGGTTTGTTTGGACGATTAGGCTCTTGTAGTTTTGAGGTAAAATCATCACCGAACAACAAGATATCACGAACCCCTCTTTAACTAAAAGTTTCCCACTTATAACTAGACATTTCTAGATGAAAGTTGAAAATCTCCAAATGACAACTTAACATCTCCAGATGATAGATTCTCTAATAGGAAATTTCCAAATGGTACCGCGAAATTTTCCAGAAACAACTAGAAGTTTTTAGATAGCAACTGAAAATTATCAGATAACAACTGAGATTTCTATATTATGACAAGTGGGAATTCTCCAGTCATCATTTGGAAATTTGCAGTTGCAATTTCGAAATTTCTAGTTGAAAAAGTTTCACATTGGCCCTTTCCAATATCTTCTAGTAGTAAGTTTTCAAATGGTAACTAGAAAATTCCAGAAAACAACTGAGATTTCCACGTGACAAACGGAAATTTCTAGTTATCATTTTGAAATCTCTAATTATCATTTTGAAATTTCTAGTTATCATTTTGGAAATTGCAGTTGCCAATTGGAAATTTCCATTTGTCATTTGGAAATCTTCACTTGTCATCTGAAGATTTTTACCTATTGGTGGAAATAACGATTGGGGATTTCTAATATTTTCTAGTAGGAAGTTTCCAAATAATAAATGGAAGTTTTTAGAAAACAACTAGAAGTTTTCAGATAACAACTGCAAATTACCTTACAAAAGCCATGAAGGGCCAATGTAAATTTTTCTATTACCTGGAAGTTTCCAGATGACAACTAGAAATTTCCAACTGATAACTGGACATTTCTAGGTGTCAACTGAGAATCTCCAGGTAATAGGTGAACATAACAACTGGAAATTTTCAATACTTTCCATTAAGAAGTTTCCACAATGGTAACTAACAAATTCCAGATAACAGCCTGAAGTTATCAGATAAGAACGGGGAATTTTCTGATAACAACTGGAATTTCTACATGACAAGTAGAGATTTCCAGTTATCATCTGGAAATTTGCAGTTGCCATTTGGAGATTTCTACGAAAGCCAGGAGGGACCAACAAAAACTCTTTTTTAACTGGAATTTTCCAGATGACAACAGAATATTTCCAAATGAAAACCGGAAATTTCTACATTTTCTTTTTCCTGGAATTTTCAAATTGCAATGGAAAGTTTGCACTTGTTATCTGGAAATTCTTATTTATGAAATGAGAATTTTCACTTGTCATCTAGAAATTTCCAGTAAAAAAGTATTTTTCATTGGCCCAGAGCTTTTGTAAATTTCGTAAATTCAGTTGTCAACTTGTAATCTAGAGATTTCCAGTTTTCATCTGTAAATTTTCAGATAACAACTGAGATGTTCATATTATGACAAGTGGAAATCTCCAGTCATCATTTGGAAATTTGCAGTTGCAATTTTAAAATTTCTAGTTGAAAAAGTTTTACATTCGCCTTTTTTAATATCTTCTAGTAGTAAGTTTTCAAATAGTAACTGGAAAATTCCAGAAAACAACTGAGATTTCCACGTGACAAACGGAAATTTCTAGTTATCATTTTGGAAATTGCAGTTGCCATTTGGAAATTTTCATTTGTCATCTGGAAACCTTCACTGGTCATCTATCAGCGGAAATGACAATTAAAGATTTTCAATATTTTCTAGTAGGAAATTTTCGAATAATAACTGGACGTTTTCAGAAAACAACTAGAGGTTGTCATCTAGAAATTTCCAGTAAAAAAGAATTTTTCATTGTCCCAGAGTTTTTGTAAATTTCGCAAATCCAATTGTCATCTGAAAATTTCAACTTGTAATCTGGAGATTTCCAGTTTTCATTTGTAAATTCTCAGTTGTTATTATCTGAAAACTTTTAGTTGTTATCTAGAAATTTCCAGTTCCAAGCCAGTAACAAGAAACAATAAGAATTTTCAGTTTTCATTTGAAAATTTCGAGTTGTCATCTGGACAGTTTCAGTTAAAAGAAAATCTACATTGGCCCTTCGGGGCTTTCGTAGATAATTTCCATTTCGTATCTGGAAATCTCCAGTTATTAATTGAAAATTTCCACTTCCCATCTGGAAACCCCCAGTTAAGAAAAATTTACATTGACCCTTTGGGGGGAGGAGGCTTTGTGGATTGCTAAAAATGACAATTAAAACTTTCTTATATTTTCTAGTAAGAAATTTCCAAATGATAACTGAAAGTTTTCAGAAAACAACTGGAAGTTTTCAAATAAAAACTGAAAATTGCCTACGATAGCCCCGAAGGGCCAATGTAAATCTGGGAATGTCCAGATGACAATTGAAAATCTTTAAATAACAACTGGAAATCTTCAGATGATAGGTGGAAATAGCAACTGAAAATGTTTTGTTAGGAAGTTTCCAAATAGCAACTGGAAATTTCTTTATTTTCTTTTGCCTGGGATTTCCAATTAACAATTGCAGTTTTCTAGTTGTCATCTGGAAATGATCAAGTAGTAATTTTTGTTGGCCTTTCAGTGCTTTCGTACCTATCATCTAGAGATTTTCTATTGCTATCTAGAAATATTTAGTTTGAAATTCCCACTTGACAAGTGAAGATTCTCAGTTAAAAAATATTTTAGATTAGTCCTTCAGGGCTTCTGTACGAGTCAATTAAAAATGTGGGAAATTCCTTGCAGGTGAGTGCATATTCATGATACAGTCAGTGACTTATTGAGGAAAGTTGATATTTTAGTACTATGTGCAATAGTTTGTGGTCTCCCAAACTTTAAGTTCGAGAAAGAATCTCATGTACCCTGATAGCGTTGCTATGCCACTGAGTTGAAGGGCCCCTTAAGTGAATCTTGCAGGAGCCCTTAGTTCGCCACTTAAATAAAATTTAAAATAAAGATAAAGTACATTTTTGCTTTCTCATTTTTCGATAAACAAATTTCTGCAATAAACCTCTCTAGTATAACAGATTAGATCTGCTTAAAGGCTATCAGCCACGACAAACTCTTAACTAGTTGAAATAGCAAAATTCTGTGCTACTTAGAGATAAAGTAAGTCAAGAATATTTTAGCTCATGCTACGCAAATGCAGACATTTTAATTCGTGATGTTTGGGTCGGAATAATCTTCAATAAAAGCTTGTAAGACTCAATTTTAAAATAAGTTTAGAAAGAGATTATGGGGAATAAAGACATACAGAGAGAACTGGTGGAGGGTGGGAAGGCTATAATTTGTTTAAATTTTAGTTATTTTAACTTGAAAACTGTACAGGTTGTAAGAATTTTTCAAAATGGTCAATTTACCTTGCATAAAGTTAAAACGTAGTATTTTTGTGTTGAGAAAGTTTTAGATATTTTTGTTTTGTTCCATGTCTGTGATATATATGGGCATATAAAGTCTTTCAAGGCATTTAAGATGCAATTTCGAAATATTGAAATAAGTTGTCGTATTCTAGCGATAAAGACAGTCTGTACGCTCATATCGCTCATTTGAAAACTTCCAGACAAAAATACAAAACAAATCCTTTACGGCGTGTTCCACAAAAAGACAGAAAACGTAAGGCTAGGAAGGTTTAAAAGTATGATGGGATAAACAAAAGCTTTCGCGGCTTCCACAACCGCGGTTTACGGATAAATAATGACTTCTGGATTTGGATGGCCTCAGTTTCAACACTCTGATGGCTCCAATCATGCAACCTGTTGAATTAGTAAAAAACTAATAAATTAAATTTAATGTCTTAATATCTTCAAGTAATTTGCCTGGATCGGCCTTACACTGTTAACAAATATAAATTTCTTTACAAGATAATTTTGATATGAAACTACCTACGGAAATAGAAACGTTAAAATTCCAAACGATAAAGAATTAAAATATCAGAATCTTCTCAATTCACCAAACCTTGAGTTTCCTGAATCGTAACTTTTATTCTTTAGATTTACGTAAGACGGGTTGCTTCCTGTCAGAGTGCGAAATGTTCTTTCTCACGATAAATCCCGAAAATAAATTAGGTGCACTTCCATGTGCACTGACACAGATAGTCCTCAACTTACTTCTCTCATTTCTTGCTCAAAAGCACAAACAGAAAATTGCACACCTAAATGTAAAATTAATAAGAGAAACTTGAAAACCTAAAAGCAATTATGGTACGTCCACGATTAAGAAATTAATACAATACAAAACTCGTGTCTTCCTAGATTAAATATAATTCTAAAGTTTCAATTGTAAAGAGCTTTTCTAAAATTTCAAACACGCAACGTCTGCATGCAAAGCTCAGGGACGAAACGGCACAAGGGATTATTAAATAGACACGTGATAGTGATGTTTGCTTTAAAATCGTCTAGAAAGCACCTTAAACGAGCCGCTCATTACGTAAATGCAATAAAGCTAGCAAACAAAGGTTGGGCATGTCGTGGAAACGTTCAAGTTTACTAGGGACCGCATCCATTTTCTCTGAGAAAATATGCGAACCTCTTACCGAGTTTAAACGTCTCCCTTTAAGTTTATTGCAAGAATTACGGGGCTATTTATGATGGCTGAAGTTTATTTGAAGAGGCGGTGTACACTGTATATTTTATGTTTTATCCTATTTACTCTTATTATTAAGCATGCCAATCAATTTAATGATTACTAAATTTCGAACTTCATTTGTTTACCTCATAATTAACTTTAATAATGATTAAGCAACTGGATCGTAAATTTTCCTACCTTGTTTGGTTTTCTCTCTGTGTGGTTTTTCCGTTTTAACATTTTTTATTTCCGGGGATCATCTTTTTTAGGGCACGGTTTATTCAAGGGATGCTTTTGTTAATTATTATCTAGTTTATCTGCTCAATTAAGATAGTGTTGTTTAACAGAATATTTTTCTATTCACGGTTTCCTTTTAGAAAAAAACTAGTAAACATTAAAATATTTTCAATTTATTTTCTTGCTTTTATTTTGTACTGCCTGGAGGTAAGTTAAAATAAAAGATTTTAATACAGTTCTACTATGTTAAATTTTAAAAACCATACAGCTTTAGTTTAAATCATGCTAACCTCTCGGTGACCTTGAATATTTGAATATATCAAAAGTGAATATATTACCTCAATAGTGTACTAAGGGACGGTGATAAGACAGCCACAGCTGTCTTGTTACGTAGCCCATTTTGTACGTTTATGTTAATTAAGGTTTGCCATTCCTTGTCGTAGCTTTCCTTGCATAGCGACAGTTTATAATTATAGTCTTAACTTATTCGTTTTTGTTATTTTTAATCTATTCATTACCGTAAAGGTTAGGGTTGTTACGTATCATAATAAGATTAGTCCTGGACAATAAGAAGTTTCTGGAATATACTAACAAGTTGCCTTTTAATTTTTGGTGTTAACATAAAAAATGCATCATGTAAAACCCCGAGTTTTAAAATATCAGAATAATCAACTCATATTTATTCATAGAAAACATAATTTAGATGAGATCCTAAATAATTTATCTTTAATTAGCGTTCGTGAAGAAGCTATATACGGAGATGTGTCGGACTTCGCTTTCTATTAACATTCTCTCAAGGAAGCTGGAAGAAAATTAATAAGGATACAGCCTCAAGTTGAACATAGTTTGTGCTGGATTAGTTTCAAAGTTTAGTCTATTTTTTCATTTAGATGTGTTCTTTTACTCTTAAATATTTACAATAATCTTAAAGGGTACCTGTCTTTATGACCTAAACTAACAGCAGATTTGCTCTATAAGGGTGTAAGTAGACGGAAACAATTAGAAGGTTTTCTGGTACTCTATGGAAAGCCAGAAAAGGAATTTAGGTAAAACAGCTAAGTCAAGTGGACGTTAAAACAGCTCCGAAATTCCAGATAAACAAAAGGTAAAAACAAAGTTAATTCAATACCAGAGTGTTAACTTGAATTCTCGGAAGTTTCAAGGGGTATTAGAGCGCGTTTCAGAAAGATAAGTAGATGATGTGTTAAACTAAGACGCGTTAACAGTAAATAGTCAGTCTCGGTCAGTGTTCCGAACCTGAGGGATTTATCCCTTAGATGAAGGATATTTTACCTACATGGCATATATTAGGGGATACAGCGATACAGCAAACCAACACCTTTATTTTCCGTTTTATTTTCATTACACAGTGTAACACACCTGAGACATGATTTTATTACTACTATAGATCTTAAATATGAGTGATACTAATAATAATAAAAATTTAATAAAGAATAGTTAAATTTTTTGATGTGTAAAATTCAAACAAAATTTGGGAAACAAGCATTGAAAAACAATTACACCACTTACCCCGAAAAATCCGCTGCGATACAGATCTGATCGTTTTTACGTGCCAAAATAAACTTTAAGACACAGGCTTATAATCAGCGACTAGAAGGCACGAAGAACTAAGTTCGCTGATACCCAGACTAACAAACAGTCGAAACGGCTAGGTTTGAAATGCCTACTTACCACTGAAATAGCTCAAAATCGGTATTATCAGAAGGCGCCACTATGAATTCAGCCAGATCACAAGATTCAAAAGGGCCATAGTCCCTCTTAAATCGGCAACAACTTTACAAATACTTACTTAGACTTTCTGAAACAAAAGCTTACTCAAGGCATTAAACCGCCTTATTCAAAAGTATTTTCAATTCACTCTGTATAAATGTTTCTTTACTTAAATTTGGAATATTCAAATTGAATCATTAAATCATTTTCTTTGCATCACTCAGTATGTCAAGGTTTTTGAGTCACCCGGTATATTCTTTATTAGTGAAATTTAATTTAACTGGATCAAATTAATCAAATGCTTAGGTGACTTCGATATTTTCGCTCAAACCAGTGCATACAATTACAATAATAAACCTCTTTCAAACTACAAATCTATTAGAAAAATAAATCAAAAAAAAGAAATGTTACATAATATAAAACAAACAAATAAAACAAAACAGATAAACTATTGATTATACAAAAACAAAGTCTTTATAAAGCAAACGTCAATAATCGTGCTAAATCTTACTGCGCAAAATTCTGGCCAGTGACGCTCGAGGGGTGTAACGGGTCAGTGCTCAAAGGTATGTACAAGTCCCGTCCAGACCAATGGTAGATGTTAAATCCCGTAGCTCATACCGCAGATGGGGTGGATTCTCAAATAAACTTGGCTAATCTCTCACAAAGAGAAGCTCACCGTTTTCCAAAACTCTTATTAAACTAATAGATGGTCGTAAAACAGGGCGCCAGTAGTCGTAGATCGAAGGGTTCTGATGGTCGGTCACGCGACTACTCGTGAATCCGACACCCTGTATATAGGCCTCTTACGAAACCTCACCCTGTGTGTAACTTACCTCGTGGAAGCTCTATTAAAACTCGCTCCGACGTTTCACCAATGAGACTCAATACACAAAATAAACACTGTATTAAGCACTTGATTTGTCTTACTTAATTTTGCTAAGGAGGTCCTCTGAAGACTTCCTTCTTTTAAAACGATACAAGAGAGAAATGCCAATTCAGTATTTACTCCTCTCTTGAGCAAAGATATCTAGTCTATAATTGAAATTTGGAATATACACTACGTGCTTTTTGATAGCCAAAAGAACAAAATAATGAAATTAAGCTGCTTCGCCTGGACCAGAGATCCACTTACAAAGTCGACCTTACTTACATTTATTAAAACAATAATGATAATAAAAAAATGAATCAAACCCACACAAACAAAAATACAAAAACAATAACAAAATAGCACTACAAAAGAATATCAATAAGTGGCATAAATTAATTTCTGTTTGGAGAACAGAGTCGATAAAATAATAAAAAAACAGAAACAAACTATAAGAAAAACAAATTATTACAATAAATAAAGCGAAATGATTCTGTTACGTTAAAATTTTAAAATAGAACACAAAAGATCAAAATTCAAATATTAATTAACCCGACTAAGGTAAACTTGACCATAAATTGTTAAATATTGACAACTAAACATTACATTTAAGAACAAAGAAATGATTGCCAAGTTAGTAATTTTGTTGCAACAATTTATCCAACACTAGCTAAAATTACCTGGGAACGTTCCTGTTACAAATTAGTTAAAAAGTTACTTGTAAAAATTATGATTCAATAAAACAATACGAAACTAATCCTGTCTAAGCAAAGTTTTCGTATAAAATATTTCACAAAGTTCGACGTTCTCCTAGTCTTTAAACATTAAAATTCATATAATAAAACATAGCAGGTTTTCTTTCTTACTCATACAGGAATTCTTTTTTCCAGAAGGTACGTGCAGACCTCTGTTTTCCGACGAAAGGCAGCTAGATCCAATAATTGAGAAAACTTTAATTTCGAAGAACAACCACTTATTTTACGTTAATCGCAAAAAAAACATAAGAACAAAATCCAGGCGTTTACACACAATTTTATAAACGAAAATCACTGAGTCTCAAGCACTATTAAAATTTTACGGAGCTTCCAAAATGTAGTATACACACAGATGCTACACCAACGGGGCCAAAATGGTTGCGTTCCTACCCTCTACAATTTCTGCTTCCTGGAGGACACCAGCGTAATTATATTTGGGTTATACATTCCCCACGATAACGAGATTTATAAGCCTTGCTGTTGGCAAACAAACCACTATCTTCCGCGACTATTGCGCGTCTCTGACACGAAGAAATTACGATTTCTCCGGTCCGATCTCTTTTTTTTCTAAGAGGGTCGCTTCACTTAATTTGGTTTAAATCCAATTAAGGGATGTAGAGGTAAACGTCGAAAATTACCACACGTTGGTTCAAGTCAACAGCTATCCACGTAATGCCTAACCTCTGCGTTTTTGTTACGCAGTTCGTACTTACGGAAGTGGGGTTAAAAAGTCGGATATACACCCTAACAGATTAAGACATTAATACTCTTTATGCGACAATGGAGAATTTTACTTGCAGATTCGCTAGTTTAAATTTGACTTCCCCGAGACTGTGTGACTGCAGTATTGCAACTAATGATTCTGGGAATTTGATATTGGAAATCAACGAAAGACACGTCTACTGGAGTCTAGGTGTCGAGACCACAAAAATATTAATTCTTTAAAATAACATTATAACAAACATTCGTTTAATGAAACAATTTAAATATTGCGCGTCAAGAAAACAAATATCCGAACGAAATTGAAAAACAGGGGTGGATTTAGTGGGAATTTTAAAATAACATTACAGGGGATTCCCAGAAACGCCAAATGCGTGGACACCCGTCGACGCCGTTCAAACAGCTTACGACTGCACTTAATATATCTTACAAAAAGGAAATATCTAATTTCATTTAAATTATATCGACAATGAATTAAGTCATACAAACAAATTAAAACCAAGCCAAATAATTATGATAAAGAAATTAAAACTGATTTACATTACAAATTTACGTTGAACATTACTGGATTATAAAATTCTTTATTCGTAAAAATAAGTAATGAACTAAACACAATACCACAATGAGTATACTAGAAACCGTTGTTATAAATGTTTACAATAATGCCAAGGAGAAACTTCCTTATTTGTTTTCCACTGAAGAAGTTTTGAATGCACTTGTTTCTTTAACCCACAAGGGGGTATAAGAAAACGACGATATTAATGGATGTACACTAACCTTGCGTAGCTGTACAATCCAAATCGTTATCCACACGGGTAACTGCGTATCTATTTACTTGAAGCTTCGTAAACCGACCGCATCCACACAGCAAGGAGGGACAAAATGACGACGAATTCCCCTGGGTTCCGCTTAACAGCGAAAGGAAGAAGAAGCCCTACTTCCAAAGAATAAGCTCTAACGGCAGCCCCTTTATGTAATCCAACACTACGCTGATATATCTTAAGGACACTTCACTAAACGATAATCTTCATGGGCCACAACAGCTAAATTTTGAATGAAAGACGTAGCACAAAACTTTTTCCCACCAGCGTTGGACTTACCTCCCTTAAGCTCCTAAATCCACTCCCCCTATTTCGCGTCGACCGCACCCTGATCTCAACGCGCAGAAGCGACTTATCCCGTAACTAAACTACGCAAATTGCTGCCCCGCGAAAACAGCTACTCTCTACAACCCTATTTCTCAATAGATGTCGCCACGCACCTCGATTTGAATTAATTATTTCGGAATAATTTTACAAAAATTAAAAACCTTAACATCGTAGAGGCAAGACAGCTGTAATTAAAACAAAAACGAAAACTTTCAATAAACGTTTTCTTTACTGATAATAGTTTCTAAGGAACAAGAAATAAATTTCTGTTAAGCACACTGTTTACATTTCACAATGCGATAATAAAGACATCGATATGTTCGAGTGATTTTATCTACACGGTTAAAATGTTATTATACTTGATAACAATTAACGTTGAGTCTGCTGAAGATCGTGAGACCGACTGGTGGTGAAGCCAAGTAGAGAGGGCCTGCATCCGGTGTAGCAACACGGAAGCACTCAGTAGTACAGACGCGTTTCCAGAAATGCTGAACATTGAATTGGATATCTTTATACACGCTGAGTCGGTTTGTCGCCAGATGGGTAACATCGGGATCTGATACTGAGTTAATGGGTCGCCCAATTAGAAAGTGGGAAAGTGTTAAAGGGTTGAGATCGTCGGGGTTTGAGAAGATAGAAGACAAGGGTTAAGAGTTGAGTATACCTTCTATTTGTTAGTCAAAAGCTTAAAAGTAAGCGAAGTATTGTCCAAGACGCGTTTGATGTAATCTTTAGTTGATTTAATACCGGCCTCCCATAATCACCCATATGCGCCGAATACGGAGGGATAAATGTCCAATAAAATTGTTTGTTTTTTTAAGGAGCGTTGCAATTCGCTTTTATTTCAGACGAAAAACTCGCCCAATTATTATAATTGCGAGTTGGCTCCGAAATAAGTTTTGTCATTGTCAGAATAAATTGTGGAGGGCATTCCGCGTCGAGCTGCGAAACGCCTTAACGCTAGGATGAACGCATCAATAGTAAGACTAGACACAAGCTCTAAATGAACGGCTTTTGTCGTAAAGCAAACAAACAACAGAATGTAACTCTTGACTGAATTTGGACCTTTCTTTTTTAAATTGGTTTTAATATATATCGATCGGTTCAGCGAAGTCAAAGCCCACGATTTGAAATGGGTACCGAGGTCTAACGCAATCAGAGGGTAGATGACTTAAAATATATTCGATTTGCTTGGGTTTGGCCCGGAAATACTGAATACATTTTAGCTAAGAAACGTCCGCCAAGAGTCCAATAATTTTCTCGAGCAATAAAAAGTAGTAAATGTGGTCCCGCGTGATAAAGTCTTTTATGCTCGATTTCAAATAATTAATTTTGTCAGGGAGTGTTTATTTGATAAAACTGTGGGGTGCTTTTTATCAAACTAGTAATCTGAGTGACCTAATCTTCCCCCCACTCTGATAATGTATTCTTTATCAAGAAACGGTGTTAGCGAGTAGAGTTTACCCTTTTTGCTGGCGGTCCCTTTATTGATAAGATGCTGTATTGCATGACTTTGATGAGAGTACGCATAGCATCAGTGAGTCCTGATTGTTGCAATTCCTCAATAATGCGATTTTGTTTTTGGGATTTGGTGTTTTTTATGAAACGCAAGCAATACGCAGTTACTTGTTGAATCCGCAGGATGGTTGAAAACCTTTGAAAGGGAAAACTCAAAACAGTTTCAAAAGCGTGCAAATACGTTACGTTTTTTAATTCTGGTAGTTCCAGATTCAACGAGTTATTTTCCTATATCGGCCACTCTGCTTGATCTTTAACAAGATATGATGCACCATGCATGCTACCACAAATAAGAATTTTGAAGTTACCAGATTCGCTGGATTTTGATCTGTAGAGGTATATCCCCATTCGTTTGGATCGGAAAGCATGCTACCGGATTTAAGTCCACTTGATTTTTTTCTGTGGGGCCATCACAAAAATAAGATTTATGTCGATATATACAGAACAGAACAGAGATTAGAGCTATCACACCAGAAACATTGAAATAAACTTTCAAACAATTTTATGCGTTTTAATCAAAATTTACTTATGCAAGTGTATCAAAGTTTTACATCATTGAAAAGAGAAAAACATTTTCTATCAAATGAGTACAATAAAGGGATACCTTCCCATTAAAACAAATTGAAGCATTATTTGTTGCGCTTTTGTCTTTTTAAAAAATGGTTATTTGGTATTGCCCTGTAATGTAAAACTAAACACTAAACAACTTTTATAGGAAACATTTTTCCATAAAATGCATATTTACTGAGATATCTAAAATATTCCATACTTTTCGGGCACACTGTATAAAAAAACTGTTTACTAATTTCTAAAATGCTTCTTTTCTTTAGAATTAACAATAATCATTGAATAATAATAAGTTATAATTGACAATACAAAAGATTTTTTATAACAAATGGCAAATTAATTTTTTAATACATAAAAAACAACTTGATTATACATATACGTATAAAAAAATTTTTTCAACTATTTTGTTGTTTATATTAAAAACAATTATTTATACATCAAAAAATCTTTAACTTATACAAAAAAAATCAAAAACTTTTACTATATATGTATTAAAAAATTAAACTTTTATTATTATTTTTTATATAATGTAAGTGTAAAATTACCTTTTTCATTATATTATTATTAATAGAATATTGTGACAGATCCTTGAAAAAGTTTTGAACAATAAAACGAAAGCTCGGATTACTGGAATTTTTATTTCTTAAATAAAAAGGACCTTAAAACCCGTTATAAGAAACAAGATTACATACATTATAAGATCGTTATTGTTAACACTATATTATATTGATGTAACTAGTAAGTAGAATCCTAAATGTATTTTAAAGTTTTGCCCTTTTTACCCTAACTAAAGCTGAAAAACGAGGATTTAAAATAAGAATCTGTAAGTAAATTGCTTTATTTGTTTTCGGCAAGCATAAACAAAATCAGACTTATTTTTTTCATGCCTTAAAAGGTTAAAACCCATCGATTTTCAATATTTAACAAAAGCACACAAACCTGAAAATTCCTAAAATAACAAAATGTAAATACAAAGTACGGCACGGCGGCGGAGTACGGCTTTGTTTGACTTCATATAAACTTTCGTATTTCTGATTGTGATGCCTCCTTATTTAACTGTGGAAGGTCGAAACGTTCCTATATAGAAAAGTAATAAGTCTTGAATTGTTTTTTGAATTATGTTTATCCTTGATTTCCGATTCGTAACATATATAGACAGGCGCCTAGCGAAACCCTGAAGTTGTATATTATTTTAAAATTTCCTTGTCACAACCGTACACATATCCACGTATATACAAAATGGGTCAGGGATTATATTACTTCCACATCATTTCTGTCAAACTAAGAACCATCTAATATTTTCTACTTTTCTAGGTTACCTAGAGCAAGGACTACTCGTAACAGATCCACAGAAACTAAGAAGACATTATTTATCAACAAAAAAATGGAGGATAGATGTGATTTCTTTACTTCCTACAGACTTAGCTTATTTTTGGTGGTCTCCGTCCGAGTGTCAGGTGAAGGTGCCCTGTTCAGTGATAGTGAGATTAAATAGATTATTTAAATTGCCACGTTTGTGGGATTGGTTCGAGAGGACAGAAACAGACACTAACTATCCGAACGTATTTCGAATTTGCAAAGTTGTCCTAGCTATATTAGTGCTAATCCACTGGAATGCGTGCCTCTACTTCGCTATTAGCTATGCGATCGGTTTCGGAACGGATAATTGGGTTTACAATATTGACGGGCCTAAAAATTCCACCCTCACGCGTCAATACATTTATAGTTTTTATTGGTCAACTTTGACGCTGACGACAATAGGTGAAACCCCAGTGCCTGAAAATGACGCCGAATATTTATTCGTAGTGGCGGACTTTTTAGCGGGTGTGCTAATTTTCGCTACTATTGTCGGCAATATCGGGTCCATGATATCAAATATGAATTTAGCTCGAGTCGACTTTCAGAACCGCATGGATGGAGTGAAACAATACATGGCTTTTAGAAAGGTGGGACGAGAATTGGAAGCACGAGTCATTCGTTGGTTTGCCTATACGTGGGCTGAAAGTGGAGCTTTGGACGAAGAACGAGTCCTTTCAGCACTGCCTGATAAATTGAAAGCGGAAATTGCCATTAGGGTTCACTTAGATACTTTAAGAAAAGTGAGAATATTTCAAGACTGCGAACCGGGACTTCTTGAAGCCCTCGTACTTAAGCTACGCCTACAGGTGAGTTTTATGGATTTATTATACTGATTTTTTAAAAATTCAGAATTTTAATTAAATCTTTACGTAGGTGTATTATCATATTTTTAATTTAACTCTTTGCTAGTTCTTTCAATTTTTCTTCAACATCCCTCATGAAATATTGTACTCATTAACTAAATTTAACAGCAAAGCTCTTTTGCCTTTTAATTGTCTTATTTAACGTAAAAGTCTTCATAATCAGAAGTTTATTAATACAATATTAGCATAAATTAGTTTTTTGTAAAAGAAAATGTACTTGTTGCTTAAAAACAGAAATCGGTTGTGGCTGAAACGTCTCTCAATTAAACTTTCACCTCTGTTCATAAATTAATAAGATTCAAAGCAGCGGCAAAGGTCTAATGCTCTGAGATATATTGCAACAGAGAATTGGTAACACCATCTCTTAGACTCGTGGCTAGTTAAATCAACGTTTCAAACATATAAAGCGTGACATTTCCTAATTTAATTAATTATAAATGAATTGAAAATACTGGGTAGTTGTCAATGTTTAATTTAGAATTTATTATTCGTTCAGTGTCTTGAGAATAAGGTGTTAGATACTACAGCTGTAATTTTTCATTTGAAATACCTTCTGATTTTTTCATCTTCATATCCAATGTTAAAATTCTTTACTTTGTTGATATCTCAGAGAAAACGACCGATACTGAGATGGTATCCCAATAAAAAAATTTTTACTCAAGCGGTTACCGAGAAAATTAAAATGAAAAAGTAGCAATGCTGGCTGTCGTACCACCAGACAATCGCTTGGTCCTTATTCTGGACATACGAGGGTGGTCTGAAAAGTTTCCGACCTAACAAAGATACAAGACATTTTTTCTGAAAATTTCTTTTTATTTTTCAACATAGTCTCCTTGTAACTCTACACACTTCTCCCAGCGATGCTCCCATCTCTGTAACCCGTCCAAATATACTTGGCATTTTTCTCTGCAAAATAATTGTTCACGAAGGTGATTGCCTCTTCATTTGACGAAAATCTTTGTCCTCCGAGCGCAATTTTTAGATGAGGGAACAAAAAGAAGTCGCTTGGGGCTAGATCTGGTGAGTAAGGCGAATGGTCAAGCAGTTCAAACCGTAATTCGTGGATTTTCGCCATGGCAACCGCTGAGGTGTGAGACGGTGCGTTGTCTTGGTGAAACAGGATTTTCTTTTTCTGCAAATGTGGCCGTTGTTTCGCAAGTTCTGCCTTCAGCTTGTCAAGTAATGATGCATAGTATGCTTCTGTAATGGTTTTTCCTTTTTGAAGATAATCGATTAAAATAACTCCATGACTATCCCAAAAAACAGTCGCCATCACTTTCCCAGCCGAAAAAACAGTTTTTGCTTTTTTTGGAGCCGGTTCCCCCTTTGCAGTCCACTGTTTGGACTGTATTTTTGTTTCGGGCGTATAATGGTGTATCCAAGTTTCATCTACAGTAATTAATCGGCGCCAAAACTCGGATTTATTTCGCCTAAACTGCGCCAAAAGAGCGTTGGAAATATTCATTCGAACACGTTTTTGGTCTAACGTGAGCAAACGCGGCACCCAACGCGCGGACAGCTTTCTCATGCCTAAATGTTGATTTAATATGTGACAAACACGTTCTTTTGACATGTTCATAACCTCTGCTATCTCTCTCACTTTAATTCGGCGGTCGTCTAGCACCATTTGGTGAACTTTGGCGATGTTCTCGTCGGAAGTTGGAGTTTTTGGACGTCCCGAACGTTCATCGTCTCCCAAGCTCTTACGGCCACGTTTAAATTCAGCAGCCTAAAATTTCACTGTGGTAAATGATGGTGCAGAGTCCCCATACACAGAATCCAACTCATCTTTTATTTGCGAAGGCGTATTGCCTTTCAAAAACAAATATTTAATGACAGCTCGATACTCGATTTTGTCCATTTTCACAAAAAAACTCACATCAACTCACTCAAACGACTGTTACATAAAAACTGCGCATCCAAAATGGCTGAAACTTTGGTGAGTAACTGTCAACAGATGAACAACGAAATTCAGTAGCTTTTATTTACGAGTGCTGCCATCTTCACGTTGAGGTCGGAAACTTTTCAGAACACCCTCGTATTCCCACTGTAAATTAAGTGGTTCTGTATAATCCGGCATGGAGGTGTAAGCGTTGATCATTATTGATGAGTCTAGGATAACAATAAAAAGATCGTTTTTCAAACTCTTTTGACAATTTATTTTTGACAGATTGGAAATCTTCAAGTAAACAGAAAACAGAATTATATCATCTACATATATTAATAAAGAAATACCGTTCTTATAATACAAGCATGGATCCTTCTTACTTACTTATCCATTAGCCTGTTCTACCACTGGTGTTGGGATGATGTGTGTTCTCCAGCTATTCCTGTCTTTTGATTTTTCCTAGGCTTCCATCTAGTTGAGTCTTCTCTTTTCTAGGTTGGCGGCGATTTACTTGTTCTTGGGTTTTCTAAATCACTTTCGCTGTCCTATCATCACTAATTCTCACCACCTGCCCAAACCACCTTAACTCCTGCACTGCTATTTTCTCCACTACACTCTTAACTTTCAGCCGCTCTATGATGGTGTCATTCCTATAATTTTGTCTATCTTTGTTATCTCTTCAATTTTTCCTGGCATTCTCATTTCACATGCATTGATTTTCTGTCCTAGAACACTCGTCAGCACCCACGACTCACTGCCGTCTATTAGTGTTGGAACTAGCACTGTTTTGTGCATTTTAACTTTTGTTTTTTTTGCTAATTTCTTCTTTATTGAAGAAGGTGTTGTACAGTGTTTACACATTGTTGTGACTCTATTAACTCCCTTGTTTACTTGGGTTTCCATTTTATTGCTTTCTTCTACTATTGTCTTTAAATATTTGAGTTGTTGAGTTTGCTGTAATTTCCGTCCCTGTATTCCTATTTTTGGCATCTCATGTGTGTTCGCTACTGTCAAAATTTCGCTTTTTTGCGCTTATTTTCAGGTCATACTAAAAGAGCTTCAATTCCCATTTTCCATCTTTCGTTTGAGTCCGTCTTTGTTATTTCCGAACAGGAGGAGGTCGTCGGCATTCGTTTATGTAAACTGGTCTTAATTTCCTGTATCCCACATGTGTTCCTTTTTCTTGTAGCGATGTCATCCATTACCACAATGAACAAGAGTGGGCTTAATATACTCCCCTGTCCGACTCCACTTGTTGTTATAAACTGTAAAGTAACCATTCCTCTTCCTTTCACTATATTTATGGTTTTGTGTTATAGGTTCTGTGTAGTTCATATGAGTTTGTCGTCAATACCTTTCGAGTGCATAATTTTCCATATTTCTTCTCTCTTAACACAGACGAAGTTTTTCATAGGTCTATTGCTCAGACATAAAGTTTTCTATCTGTTTGTAGCACTTTCTCAGCAATTTGGCTCACCACAAATATCCAGTCTTGGGTCGACCTCCCCGCTCTGAATCCCGCTTGTGTATCGTCCATTGCTCTTTCTATTTTAGATCTCAGTTTCTTTTCTATCACTCTCTCATATATTTCGGACACTACCCTCAAAGAGATACTTCTCTGTGATTATTACAATTGGTCGCTTTCCCTTTTTTTAGTATCGGTACGATAACTGCCGTTTTCCACTCCTCGAGTATCTTCTATGTACTCCATGCTAATTTTGTTATCTCATACAATAATTCCATCCCCTCTTTTCCCATGAATTTTATTATTTCAGGTCTTATTTCGTCTTTCCCAGGAGCTTTTCCTATTTTGATTTTGTTTATTGCTTCGATGACATCGTCCACTGAAATATTTTCTTCTTGTTCTGTCTCGTGTTTTGTTGCCTGACCTTCGCATGGTGTGTATCTGTACTTTCGTTTGTGGCAGCCAGCAGTTCCATATAATATTCTTTCCATCTCTGCTTGATATCCTTCTCTTTGTTTAACATCGTTCCGTAAGTTCTTTTTCTTCTTGACCTCGTCTTTATGTGTTCATTCCATCATTTTGCTTGTTTTCTTAATTTCATATTCTTAGCAACCTCACATGCTTCCATTGCTGCACTTTTTTGTATTTACTTGAAAACTTGCCATAATTCCTCAATGTCCCGGTCTTTCCAACCCTTAACTTTGCTCTTGTCAACTTTTTCTGTCACTTTTTCCTGATATCTTCTCACTTTTTCGTTCTGCAGTTTATACGTTTTAATATTCAGGTATTCCACCTCTTTCTTCCTTCTATAATCTATAACCTTGTTGTTATGAGTCAATCTTTGCAAAGTCGCGACTAGCAGATAGTGGTTGCTGCCTATCTTGTACCCTCTTTTCACCCTGATATCCTTTACGCTTTTAAGTCTGTTTTTCTTTACTAATACATAGTCTATTATCGATTTCCCGCTTTTACCTATGCTGGTAACATGAGTTTGCTACCACCAATTCATTTAAGACGCAAAAGTCTATAATTCTTTGCCCATTTGTATTTTTCTCTCTCTTTCCAAATCTTCCCACCGTTTCTTTTGTGCTATCGGAACAGTTACCTACTCTTTATTAGTATACCTTCTGCTGTTCTCTGTTTCTTCTTGTAGCTTGCTCCAGAATTCCTCTATCTCTTTCTTTCTGTCCCCCTTGTTTAGTCGATATACTACCAGGATATTGTAAATCTTGTTCTCTTTTTTCATTTCTAGTTTCAACTCCATTTATATTTTTTTTGCTTACTACACATGTCCATTCCACTATATATCATTCGCTCTCCTCCTTCCAGTTCTATTTAGTCTTTTCCCTTTTTTTTTGTTTCCACAATCGCTAGTATGTTCAGCCCCGCTTCCTTCATCACTTCACTTACTTCTATTTCCTTCCCGTTGAGTCCTCTCATATTCCATGCAGGTAGTCTCTATGTATTATTCATATCCTTATAAGTTTTACTGTTTGTTCCGTGTTCCTTGTTCATGTCCATTTCCATTGTGTTCTTCATCCAGGTGTCTCTTTCCTTATCTTTCTCGGTTAGTTTTTTGTTTTGCAGTCCGAGCTATTTTTCTTACTTGGTTTTGCATACTGTCCCTTTATGGTGATCTGTCTAACACCGTTTTTAGATTTGTCTCTTCTCTTTCGTTTGTTTTTTGCTCCTCTTGTTGTATTTCGTTTGTTTCCTACTCTTCTCCATTTATATACAACTTGCATGCAAGCTCTGTAGTCCCTCTCTCTTGCTGTTTTTATTTTTAGTATTAATCTTGCTCTTTCTGCCTGAATATCCTTGGAGTAATCTTCGTCAATCCATACTCTCGTCCCTTTCAGCTTCCTTGTGTTGCGTAAAATCTCTGCTTTTGTACTTTCCTCTACTAGCTTTACCAGTATTGGTCTGTTTATCCCTTTCTTATACTCTTCGATTCTTCTCATTCTATCTGTTTTCGTTTCTTCGTCTATGTCTACTTTTAGTGTTTTCATTACTTTTCTTATTTCTTCCCTTATCTGGCCGTCCCTCTTTTCTTTTTCATTAATAATTCCTCTTACGATAATATTCTTTTTTTCTTACCTCTCTTTCTAATTTTTCAATTCTGTTCTCCTGTTTTGAAACCTGGTCTTTAAGTTTTATATTTTCATTTCTCGGTTGATTCATTTCCGTTATTACGTTGTCTAAGTTTCTATTTATTTGGGTCATATTTCCTCTATACTTCCAAAATATTCTCTCCATATCTATTATTTGAAAGAATTCTGAACTGGCAGTCCTTTCTTTGTAGTTCTTCCTTACTTCCTGTGCTATTCCGCAGAGCCGGCCCTGTTGCCTCCTTGGTTGTGTTTATGTCGACTGCTGGGAAACCGCTTATCAGAGTTAACCTCTTTACGCGTTGCACTTTCGTTCTTACTTACAAACGTCGCTTTCCCTGATGTTTAGCGAATTATCTCATCACTACTTCGCGTGTTCACACCTTAATTACACTCTTCTTACCTTCGCTGTATTTCACCTTCTCTGTACGGTCCGAGAAAAACCAAACACAACTTACGCCGATAACGCGAACGTCCAAACTCCTTGGATCTACGAAAACTTAAAGAAACCAATGTTTCGTCCAAGCGTTTGTACCAGCAGTTTGACTATTGGTTAAGTCCGTACAAACATCTCTTTAATTTGCAAACTAGATCTAAACGTCGAATTTTTAAACCTTTAAACATGCATGTCCTGTTCAATCTTCAATGTACAAACTTTATAATATAATCTTAACGTTGCCATACATGCCACCGGAGTATAGATGTCCTCCTCTAGATTGTATTGTTCGAAACTTCAGTTCGCTAGGCGAGCTTTCTTTACTGTTTTCCCATTTACCAGCTTTTCTCTAAAAACCCATTTATAATCCATCACTTTCTCATTTTGTGGAGGTTTCACGAGCTCCCAGGTGTCATTTTCCTTCAGGGAGTTGGCTCTTCGTTTACGGCTTCTTTCCGTTTTTTATCTTTCTCTGCTTTTTCATAGCTTTGGGGCACATCTAAAATCAAATTTTCCGCCGACAGTGCTGTCATTATACTTGTTTCAAATTCGTTCAAGTATTTTGGCGGTTTTCCCGCCTCTTCTCTTGGAGTTCCTTTTGTTGCTTTTTTTTTCGACTTTTTTTGTTTTCCATCTTCATATTCGTCACCACTTTTTTCCTACTTTCCTCTGATTTTCGTTGCCAAATTTGTCTTAGTTTTCTTCATCTTCATATTGATGTCTTTTAATAGTCTGATCTTTTATTTCCTGTTCTAACAGTATTTGTATTTTTTGTTTTTTATTTCGGGTCTTGTTTCTTTTTTCTTCTTTTCGGGCTCAGACTTTCTGAGGTACCTTTTCTTTTTGAGTTTTAGTTTCATCAAAACTTATGTTCCTTCCATGTACAATTTGTTTCATTTGACTTCCATAGCCTACAGCCATTTTCTGTGAACCCGACCAAGACCACTTTCTCACTTCGGGAGTCAGTTTTTGAGCTTCTTTCTTTCTTCGGTATCAGATTATGAGCTGTGCATCCAAATAGTTTAATTTTTGATATATGAAACGCTGGTTTCCGTACTATTTTTTAAATATGCAGATGTTCTTACTGGTCCCTCCACAATTCCTTGCCTAAATTCGAATTAAAAATTAGGCACCGGGCAGTTTCCATTAGAGTTCTATTAAGCCTCTCGGCTACGCCGTTCTGTTCGGTGCTTCTGGGAACTGTATATTCAATTTTTATGTCTTTCTTTCGACAAATTTTCCTGAAAGTTTTAGAATTATACTCCTCCATTTTTCAATTCTTGTGTCAAATTTGACATCATCCTTTTTGTAAGCGAATAGATCATACCAAGATGGGATTAATGATCTATAAAAGAGGCAAAAAACCTTATTCCATCAGGTGTGACTAGACTTATTGGGTCACAAATATCTGTCAAAACCACGTCCAATAACCTCTTTGGTTTTGCCTCGTCTGTGATTTTATGAAACGGAGTCGTGTCTGTTTGCTTTTTAAACAGACTGCAAATTTCAGATATGGGATACTTCGATGAATGTCCCATTCTGCAATGCATCATGGTGGTCTCTGTAGATGCAGTACAAGTTCTCATTTTTTCAGCAACTTCCATCTTGGCTTGTAAATGCTGTTCCTAATCTTTTCTAAAAATAACTTTCAGTCGAGCCTGCTGGAACATTCTTACAGATAGCAGGTTACATAATAAATCATGGCATACCTATACGTCTTTCATCTCGATGGGGTTTCCAGCTTGAGTGAGCAATTTGAGGTTTTCTTGCTTAATGGTCTTAGTACAGTGCCCTGACTTTGCCACGCTTATGTATATCACAATTCACTGGGGTTTCATTAAAGATAAAATTTCCGACTTCTTTCGTTACTAAATGGTTTGTGGCCCCATTGCCGATGAAAAACCTTATTTGATCTTCTGAAGTGGAATTTGCATGCTCGTTTTCGTTCTTATTTGTCATAAATGCGATTTCTGGTTCATTTTGTGATTTTGTTTAAGCGAGATTACTAGAGCTTCCATTATTAGATCTACCATTTTTTCTGTACAAATTCTGCTGAGGTTTTCTGCAAGTTACCCTCTTGTTTTTTTATTCACGTTTCCGTTATTCAGATTCTTCATTCCGTGACGTTTGTATCCTGCAAAGACTGCATCGCTAGTAACTTCCTGGTCTTACCTGCTCTTTAACCGCCTGGACTCTTCTTGCAATAATTTGTTCTTTGCAAAGTCTAACGTCACCTTCGTTTCCTCTGCGCTAAATATGACGTCAATGGCCGTTGTGATACTCTGATAGCTCTCAGGCATCGAGGATAACATCTTTGAGATAGCCTCATTGTTTTCCATCTTTCCACCTGCAGCTTTTAACTCACAGACCACTTGTTTAAAATTCGTTAAGAATACGTGGAGTGATGTATCTTCCATATATTTCAAGCCACGCAGCTTTCTTTGCAATTGTACTTGCATTGCAATTCTCTTTTTGGTATATGTACTCGAAAGTGCTTCGATTGTGATCATGGGTCTGATGGAAGGTGCTATGGGTGTGTAACAATGTTCGTGGATGGCAGACTGAAATACCGTCGTAGAGTCTGGAGAGCAAACCGCTGCTGGACGATCTCCCGATGGGATGAAAGTCCTGCAGAGTTATTTGACTGATGACAAAAGGTCCCGATTCCAGGCCATAAAGAAAGGTATTTTCTGGCTACGTTGTTATTAGTTTTGAAAGAAGTTGATATCCATTTACTGCAGCCTTTTTCAGTTCTTCTAGGTCTGTATTTAAATGTTCCGCTATTTTGGTTTTAGTAGTTTCATTTTTAGTTTTTCTGGGCAAATTTCTACAGCATACTTCAATTTAAGATGTAAGCTTGCTTTCAATAAGTTGTGATTGGGATTTATATCTCCACTAGGGTACCTGTTAGTGTTTTTCACACTATTTTTATACCTTCCGTTAATTACTAATACGAAATCTATATTTTGTTTCTCACAATCTTTTGTGAATTGTTAGCAGGAGATTTCCAAGTGTATAACCTTCTTGACGGCAACTGAGATTGCATATTGCGCATTACAAGATTGTTGTATTCTATCCGGAGGTTTCTCTCATTGATTCGTCTGCTGTTTTGGTTTTCCCGAAAAGGGTACTGGGGTAGTTTCCAGATGGCCGTCTATACCGCTGTACCTCTGTCACTCTGATGACTCATCTTTGCCTTTGGTGTCTCCATGTGACCGTTCCGATCCATTTGATTTCCATCCATACAACGAGTACTGAGAGTTCAGCTGCCCATTTCCAGGCCTGTTGATCCCATTCATATCTGGGAAGCATTTCATGATCTATCGCCTGGGAACGTCCCGAGAAGACAAAACGAGTACTTTAATAAAAATTTCCTATTGTCAGATGGATTATCTCAACACGTAAAATAAATACAAGAATATACTCATATCAATTCTCAAGAAAAATGTTATAGCAAACTTGCATTCTGATACAAAGAATTTTTATTCAATAGAGTAACAGTTTAGGAAACATCTTGCTGCTTCAAGTTTACGAGGATGTACTGGAGATGTTTTTTAAATTCTTGGAATTACTTATAAAAATATGCCAAACTCAACTGGTCAGACGTCGCCTTCTATTAACCATTTCCATGTGCTACATTAATTGGGATTTGACTTTACTCTCCATTAGCCACCTTCAAAGAATTAAATACTAAGATTGATCCGGCTCTGCACTTTATTTACATAATCCAAGAGCCAGTTACGAAAGCCTGGTTTGATGAGGTCCTCCAAAGTGCCACTTAACTGTAGTTGAAGATCGACCTTGGTCCTTTAGGAACTTTCTAAAGGAACTAATTACTGAAACAGGTCGGGCTTGACCTTCTATTATTCTCAATACAAACACGGATTGAGCTCCACTTTCCATTAACCCTTCCACAAGCTCAATACGAACATAGATCGGTCTCTGCACTTTATTGACATTCTCCAAGAGCCAATTACGAAGTCCAGGTGTGGTTACGTCCTTTAAAAGGCCACATCACTGTAGTCAAAGATCGACCTTGGTCCTCTATGAACTTTCTAAAGGAACTAAATACTGGAACAGCTCGGGCCTGGCCTTCTATTATTTTAAATACAAACACAGTTCGAGTTCCACCCTCCATTAACCTTTCCATGAGATAAATACCAACAGAGGTCTGGCTCCGCACTTTATTAACATTCTCCAAGAACCCATTACGAGATCCAGAAGCGGTTACGTCTTTCAGAAGGCCACTTCACTGTAGTTGAAGGTCGACCTTGGTTCTATACCAACTTTCTAAAGAAACCAAATACTGCAACAGGTCGGGCTTGGCCTTTTATTATTCTAAATACAAACAAGGGTCGAGTTCCACCCTCAATTAGCCTATCCATGGGCTAAATACGAACAGAGATCGGGCTCTTAAGCTCTCTTAAGAGAAACTAATTAAGAATTCAGGACAGGCAGCAACTTGCAAAGGACCCAAAGTCGTCAGGCGTCGCATTAACTTTCTAAGGAGGCTACCTGTAAACAATTCTTAAAGGTTCCCAAGAATAGCTTTTATGCATGCCTTTTAGGCTCAGGGTTTTGTTATTCTTCTCCAATTCTTCTTATCTTTTGCTTTCTTTTTCTATTCTGTGATCCCTTTCTCTTGCATGTCTTCTAATATTGCTTCTCTCCATCGTTTTCTCGGTCTTCCTCTTTTTTTCTTGTAATCTGGATCCTTCCAAGCTAGTTTCTTAATCGTTCTGTTTTCCTGCATTCTTTCTACATGACCTAACTTCTGTGACCTTTTTGTTTTAATAAACATATCGTAGATTTCCTCAGTAGTTGTCCTTACATATCCGTCTTCTATTTTTTTCCACCCAAACTTTTTTTAAGTATTTTCCTTTCCTATTTCCTTACTGTTTTCTTTTTTATTTGATTTAGAACCCACGTTTCGCATCCGTAAATTCTAAACTTCGTATTCCGTAATAATTGCCTTGATCTTAGTAAATAGTTCATGGCTCCTGCAGATCAAGTGGCCTTACTTAGCCTTGCATCAATTTCCTTGATTTCCTCACACTTATTTGTTATCCTTACTCCTAGATAAATAAATTCATTTAGTTCTTCAAGCTTAAATCTTCTAATTGAGTGGTTATCATTGATTCCTTACTTCTTCCTACTCTGATAACCTTACTTTTCTTCTCATTAATTAGTAGTTCGTATTTATGTGCTTTCTCGATCAATCTCTTTGTTATTTCTTTTGAGGATTTTAACATTTCTGCTTATTATTACCAAATCATGGGTATAGCCTACTAACTGATGAGTTTTGTATAGTATAGGTCCATCTTTGTTTAGGTCGCTGTTTTTGGCAATTTTTTCTAGTGCCATATTGAAGAGTAAAGTTGAGAGCGGGTTTCCTTGCCTAAGCCTTGTTCTGACTATAAAATCTTCTGAGGTATCTCCTTTTATTTTTACATTGCAAATTGTATTCTTTGTTGTCATCATTAGTCTATTGAGTTTCGCATGTATTCCAAATTCCTTTTATTTTTTTTTAACAGAGTCATGCGCCTTTTTAAAGTCTATTAATAGCACAGCCGCCAGGATATTGTATTTGTAACATATTGTCAGAACTTGTTTCATTATAAATACCTGGTGCATTGTCCCTCTACCCTTTCGCAATCCCGCTTGATATTCGCCTATCTTTGGTTCTATTAGGGCCTCCAGCCTAACTTTAATAATTTGCGCTATTGTCTTATAGGCCACATCCAGTACGGATATCCCTCTATAATTGCTGAAATCTGATTTGTCACCTTTTTTTAAAATTTTCTCTCATTCTGTTGGCATCTGCTCTTCTTTCCAAATGCTTACTATTAATTCGTAGATTTTTCTTTTTAACTCTTCGCCAGCGTATTTAATATTCTCGACTGTTATTTTGTTCTGTCTTGGACTTTTGTTATTTTTCATTTTGGTCTTAATTTTTTCTACTTCTTCTCTTATGGGTTTCTTTACTCTAACATCATTTCCTGTTTTTTGTCGTTTGACAACTCTTGAAAGTATTGTCTCCACTCTTTCTCACTTTTTCTTCTTCGCCTATCAGATTTCCCTCTATGTTTTTTATATACACATTTTGATTATATCTTTTTTTCCTTTTCCTAGTTTCCTTGTGGAAATGTCTAATTTCTTTTCTCTTGTAATAGTTTTCTATTTTTATTACTTTTTGTTCCTTATTCGCTGTTTTTTTGTCTGTTTATCTTTTTAACTTTTGCCCTTTGTTCTTTGTAGGCTTCTCTTACCTCAGCTTGTCTTGTCTGAATTGCTTTTATTCTCAAATTGTTTAATTTCTCTGTCTGTGTCCCACCACGCTTCTTCTTTCTTGCGCTTTTTGTATGGTGTGGCTTCTTCGGTGGCTCTTTTTATAATATTTTCTAAGCGTTTCCATTTTTCGTCTATACCCTCTATCCTATCTTGTCTTTTTTCTTGGCATTTCAGTTGGTTTCTTCCTCATATCCTTGTTGTAGGTCTTTTTCTAATAATTTTTCCGTGTCAAACTGTTTCTTTCTTTTTTCTGTTTTGTATCTTCCTCTTTTTTTTAGTATTTTCACATTTATTCTTATTTAGAAATGGTGCGAGTTCATATCAGCACTTCTGTATGTCCTTAGGTTCTTTATGGTTCTGTGTATCCACCATGACGTTATCAATTTGATTTGTATATTCTCCATTTGGAGCCATCCACGTCTTTTCTTTTGAATTGGGTACTCATCACTTTCATGCTTTTTTCTTCTGCAAACTCTATCACTCTTCTTACGTTATTATTTTTTGTTTTATGCTTGCTTTTTGCTGCTACTTTTTTTGTGCCTGAATTCTCTTCCTATTTTTGCGTTCATGTCTGCTATGATCATGCTTATATTTTGTTTGCTCAGCTTGTTATATGTTTCTTCTATTTTCTCATAAAGTACGGCTTTAGAGTTATCTGTTTTCTCCTCCTTTGGTGCGTGTATATTGAGTATTGAGATGTTAACTTTGTCCCTTATTTTTATGTAACAAATTTTGTCTGAAATCGGTTGAAATCTTACAATTTTTTCTTTCATTTTTTTGTGTACCAGAAAACCTACTCCATATGTCCTTGTTGTTGTTCTTTGATTTTTTGCCCTTCTTTGATATCCTTTATTCACGCATTAATTCTTTCATAAATTTTAACATTTTGTTCGTCTGATCCATTTTCTATATTTGGCTATGTTAGAATGTTTCTTATTTGTCTGGCCTCCTATCGCATCCCTATCCCAAGAATATGACCAACTAAAATTTGTATATTGGCATCATTTAGTAGTTCTCTTTTAAAGAATAACCCTTAAGAGAACTAAATACGAACAGGAGTCGGTGCTTTCAATTAAGTGTAAGATCGCATATTTACTGGAAATATCATTCTTGCTTGTCAAATTTCAATGCTTGAGTTCTCTATTTAGGAAGCAAGAACGATCAATTTCTTTCTTGTTTTTATTTTTTCCCCAAACAGAAGTTTCAATCAATTTGTTTCCTCCTTTCAATTTGTATTTCCTTTGATCATATTACATAGGGGAAACTGGAAAGAATACAATACAGTTTTTTTTTAAATAAGTTTGTTGTTCTAATCTAAACAGGGTTTTCAGCAATAAAGGCTTTGCTTTGATGTCAACCTAATCGCAATTTGATAGTAAACTGTTATTGACCAAAAACCTGTAACAGGTAGATTCCTTTAGAAGAAGGCGGAGACATTCAGAACCCTGTAATTTCATACCGGTTTCACATTTTCTTTTAATTTCATTTTTTATCTTGCTACCCCTGTTTTGATTTACACTAAATTATTTGTTAATTAGTTTCTACAAACTGAAATTGCTATCAAAGTACTGTTTGTAAACAAAAAATCAAGTTTCTGCTTTACTGTGGGAAACTGTAAAACATGTATATCTGGTGTTAACTCAAACTAACGCTAATTAAATTGAAGTACGCAAGTATGAAGTGCGTATACATGCCGTTTAAGAAATTAAGCCAATTTGAAACACTTTGACGTAGTAGCAATGCACACAACATTTAAACCATTAAATAAAACCACCGACACGATTTGTCTTTGATTATTTGTGTTTTTAATTAATATTGCAAAACAAAATTTAATATTCATCTAATTAAATTTTGAAGGTTAATCTTGTTACGTTAACATTTGTACGTCTAAAGCACAAGCTGAAGTTGAACGCTTAACGTTTTAGACAGTTTCGTCTGATAAACATTATTGGGCTGCATATCAGATTAGGTTACTTTGATCCCACATATTAATTTACGCTGTCAAACTTGTTTTAAAGGAGGTGAAATCCTCTGCGCATCCTGGCATCTTGTGCATAACTTGTTATCCAATCTATTAAGAGCAAATTCAAACATAATGACGCACGCTTTCACCACATTAAAAAAATTACACACATCGATCATCTTTATCAATTTACTAGAAAATATAAAATTTCTTAATTTAATTACATAAATTGCTTTTTCAAGGTGTTTTCGCCTGGAGACTACATATGTAGAAAAGGAGATGTCGGAAAAGAGATGTACATCGTAAAGAGGGGTCGACTGCAGGTCGTTGCCGATGATGGTAAAACAGTGTTAGCTACCTTAGGGGCAGGTTCTGTGTTTGGAGAAGTTAGTGTGCTGGAAATTGCAGGAAATCGCACCGGAAACCGAAGAACCGCTAATGTCCGATCCTTAGGTTATTCGGATCTTTTCTGTCTGGCTAAGGACGATTTGTGGGTAGCTTTAGCTGATTATCCAGAGGTAAGTCGAACCTTTTTTTACGTTTCGTTTATTGATAACCATTCGGCTATGAAATTAAATAAGAATTCTACTTTATTGTTTTTCATTTTATTTTGTTACGAGATTTGCAGCTTTTATATTAGGTAATAAAACACACAAATTCTCAAGCCGTTAACGTGCTCGAGATACGTGTTTCAGATTTAATGTATTCAAATTCTGTGACGTCACACCCACATAACACTAGAAATATATCGAGCGACAGATTTACATTCATATGATCTAGTCTTCAAACAATAACATAAACCTAACAAAGCAAATCATAGGTTACATAAAGTGGTGAAACATCTCTGCTGATATGACGTCACTAGGATTTGTGATCTCGAGCTTAAATTGTTTCATCAGACAAGAACCGAACTTCACGAGTTATTATATCAAAAATAGAAAATACGCGTGGAATCTAACAAGACGACGGCGAAATGAGACGTGTACTACGTGTACTACAAGACGGTTTCCATCCCGAATTAAGTTTAAATATTCAGTTGGTAAAATCTCGTTACTGCGGATAAAGGGACTTGTAACGTTATTCATATTCAATAATGAAAATTACAAAATTCACATCAAAGTTTAAAATCAGCCTTAAATTTAATAAATGAAATCAGCAGTATTATTCATGTGGGCAAAAATATTTGCATACGCAAACGGCAATCAAATTAATTTTACTCGACAAAAGATGAATTATTTCTAAGCTTTGCAATTTAGTCAATAGTGATAGATCTGTCTGTAGCTAGAAGAGAGGACACGAATTTTTCATGGACTGCATTGTAACACTTTACTTTTTTTTTAAACACTTCTAGATTTGAAGTAGATGCGCTTGCCTCTTATTAATTACAAAGCATCCCCAGACTCTCAGTTTAGCATTTACTTGTGTTTTCGCTAGGTTCTACTAACTTTAGAGTGTATCACACCTAGTGGCTACTATGTGAGATAGTTATGAGATAATTAATACATAGTTCCCTCATTTCACTAACCACACAAGAACAGCTTGTTTGATTAGGTTTTTTGTGGAAAATCTAGGGTGTCAAACCTCTTAAGTCTCCTTTCGCGGGGCACTCTGAGGAGATTCCTGGCAAGAGTATTTGGATGAGTACGGTCCAAGTGTTTTGCGCTCATGGAGGCAATTTCTTTTTTGACGTATGCGATTTTGAGGTCTCGGTGTATAATCTCATTAAGGATGTACCAAGGTGCATTGCAAATCGTTTGAGGAGCCTCAGAGTTGAATTCCATACGTCTATATTGGCTTTAATATTTCTTTGTATACAAGAAGCTTGTTTTCCATTGTTCGCTATGAATTGCAACCCAATAACCGGTACTGTAAACCTAATTGAAGCCGTTTGCTCCAGGTTAATCTTCTGTCTTAGTGAAGACCTATGTTATCTGACCTCATCCTTTTGTGGCAGTGGAGATTTGCACAGAGACACAGGTGGACATGTCTCTCTACGAACAGTAAACATAACATGCATGGATTTAACAGTGTTAACTTTGATACGCCATTTCTTTAGTCAGAACTGTGCTATGGTAAGGTCATTTTGCAGAATTTGGGATGCAATCTGAGGATTCTGATGGGATGCCATTATAGCATCATCTGCAGAAGTAACCATCTCTATGTTGATGGAAGTTGGTTGATCAGCTGTATACAAGAGATATAAAAGCGGCTCCAGGAAACTTCCTTGAGGAACACCAGATTAAATAGGAATAATTGACGAGCATGCTTCTCCATGTTTCACGCAGAAGTTTCTACTTGTTAAGTATACTTTATACTTTATAATTTGGGTGTGGTAGATTGCTTTTAATTTTGACCAACAGGTCTTCATGCCATACTTTGTCAAATGCTGAAGTGATGTCTATGAAGACAGATGAGCAGTTCCTCTTACTTTCGAGATCATTTCTTATTTTTCTGACTGTACAGTGAATTTGTTCTGTTGTTGCATTCTTTTGACGAAAACCGAATTGGTAGTTGGGTATTAAGTTATTTTCATTAACGATAGGAGTCATGCATAAATAACTTTTCAAAGACTTTAGAAAGTGTTAGGAGAAGACTGATGGAACGATAAAACGCTACTTCGGTAGGGTCCTTACCAGATTTTAGTATCAGGATTATTTTTGCGATGGAAAGTATCCTGTTCTCGGTATTGCATTAAATAGGTATTTGATCATTACAATCTCTTCAGGTAGAAATTCTTTTAAAATTTTGGCATTTATTAGATCGAAACCAGAAACGTTCTTATTCTGGTATTGGTTGTCGTCCTCTTGGTGTTACGAGTCTGAATCCCCATGCTGAATGTTTCCACCGGCAGTAAAGCGATTTCCAATGTTCTTTGATTTGGGGGGCAGTACACTGCAAGGATTACTAGTTTTTCAGAGCAATCTTCCACTACTATCGTTGTTGTATGTTGTCTTGACAGCATTTATCTATTCCATAGTGTTTTATTATATTTTTGATAATGATAGCCGTTTCGCTTCGAGCCCTACCTTGAGGATGTTCGGTGTGATAGACTGTATAGTGAGGTATCTTTATATAACTTTTCTCGGTCATATGCGCTTTAGAGGTTGTGGGTAACAATGAAAGTTTTTAGTCTTTGAACATGATTGATCAAGCTGTTGGCATTCCAAATTGCTATTAGGAATCTTGTGTAAGACATTATAACATTTTTATAATCAGAGTCGTTAGGAGATTCATCATTTTATCTATTTTCTCCAACATTTTTAATGGTTTTCTCCAGAGCATTACTTGGTGGTTGATAGGGAGTTGCAGGGGCTTGCATTTGGTAGGTGTAATTGTTATTATTTTCTTGTAGTCTTGCAGTATTTCCTATGGCTCTATGAGCAAAGGAGATTCCAGATTTTTGTAATTGTTTATAGATGATGCAACCTCTATAGCTAGCAGGATAATTTTCTCCACAGTTTACACACTTTACATCCTTACTTACGATACTGCTCGGTGGTATGATTTTCAATTAATTTCACATAACCTGCATTATGGTGGCAATATTTCTTTGTGTGCCCAAATCGTTAACATTTCATGCATTGCTGTATTTCTCGTTTTGGATGAGGCAATCTCACGATCACTACTTCCTTTATTGACTCATGTTCTGTCGAAGGATGAATATTACGAATTACTACTCGAAATGATCGATTTTGCTTGAATTCATAAGTGTGGAATTTGATTCTTTTTACGATTGATATAAGAAACACACCGTTATGTGAAGTATAGACAGATTTCAATTAATAGTGTTGTTCACAAGTTTCATTTTGGCTATCTTTTGCCTGACTTCACCACAAATTATGATCGAGGTGTCATCAAATTATAAATATTAGTGGTACAATTCCGGGAGTTAGGACTATTTTGTAGGAAATCTCCTGCTCTTTAAGGATCTTTTTTTTTTGATTTCGAATATTTGCAATATTCTCCGAGATATTTGAAAAAACGAAACCCCTTTTTTTACGAATTTGTTTATAACTTTTGCAATTTTTTTGCGCGGGACTTCGAAATGTTCGAAAAGTTTCTAAATGCCATTCCGAATCGAATCACACCTCGATCATAATTTTTGGTGAAGTCAGGCAAAAAATAGCCAAAATGGAACTTGTGAACCACACTATAAGTTAACTACTTATACCTGCAACCCCGAAACCTTTCAGCAGCCTTGGTTTCGCGCCCAAAGAATCAGAGGCCTTTTCACTTCTCCCAGTCACTTAGCTATCTGACTATCAGCGCAGTAGATTCGACTTTGATTTTTGACACGGTGTACTTTGCGATATGCCTATCAGAACATGCAGAACATAAATAGTGATAAATGAGAATTTCTCTCCCAAATTTGGCTGAAGCGTGTGATAGAACAGGTGTTTCTGACAGGTCTGTCTCTTTGGAGAATCTACAAATTGTTATTCCAACCGACACATCAGAAGTAATAGATAGAAGTAAAGTACGACATGCTCGAAAAAGGAGGAGAACCGAGTTTCAGGACACAAATAAAGAAATCTTAAGAGGATTATACTTTGACGGTAGAAAAGATAAGACACTTACCCAAGAAATGAAAGGAGGTAAATTTCATAGAAAGACGGTTACCAAAGATCATATATACTATTATTTGCAGAACCCGGATCGAAGTACATCGGTCACGTTACACAGATTTCTGGATCGGCATTCAATATTAAGAAGGAGATTGTTAAATTTTTGTCTGGAAAATGGGACGATTAGATTGCTGGAATCTTACGTTCGGCGTCCGCTTTAAGGGTTCATTTGTCTCTTTCACACCAAGACATTTACTGCAGCATTTAGACTAAACCTTGCGGCTTTTCTGACCCCACTAGAAAATCCTTAGATCACGCAAGAACTTAGTTGTTAGAAACTTTATCTGATACAAAGTGAAAACTTACCAAAACTTGTTCCTGGTGATTTGAGCACTGATCAAAAATACTTGTGGGATATATCCCAGGCTGTTGCTTCTGGTATTTGCCCAGAAAGCAAAAAATCCAGAAAAACTTTCACATTCTCGTTGGCTAACAGCGAGAAATCGAATTTTTAGGTTTTATGTTTCCACAAAGAAAGCATCAAACAATCTTAAACTTTAAGCGAGTATGCAATGAAGATTAATGCACCAGTTTGGTTTCATGTTAAGCTAAAACCATCATGTAAGGACGGTCCTCGATATTTATTAAACATTATAAAATGGTTCAGAATTTTTGACAAAAAGACGTTCTATTTATTACTGATCTAGTTATTTAAAGAAATGATTTTCATGCACAGCCAGAAAACAAGCTAGTCTCAATGGTGACATCGAGAAATATTAGAGAAATGGGTTATCGTGGACTGTTGAATATTCGTAAGCAAGGAAAAGAGGATGGCATAAGGTACTTTAAGGTGTGCCAAATATAAACTTTGTGTGTTCTGATTTTGTTGAACTTATTGCCTGACAATTTTATAAATTAACAGAATCCCCCTTGCTTGCAAATCTATCGTATGAAAATCTTTGGAATACGGTACAGAATCTAACCATAATGGAAATAGCTAAATTATTCTTGTCACACGCAAGCCGTTGAAAGATCTATAAAACTAGTGACTGAAGCATCAATGACAGTTTGTGGAAATGGTTTTATTTGAACAAAGATGCACTCAAGGCAACAAATGCTTTATTTAAACACCAAACGTGATTACACACTTGACACTAACCGAATCTACTTCTGTAGATGGTGGAGAATGAGGAGGGAGGTGGTGGAGAAGGAGAAGGGAGGTGGTGGAACTCGACAAACAGCCACCTTCCCGTGGTGAGTTCTGGTTTGTCTTTGATTTTAGTAATAAATAAAAGACAAGCGAAGGGCTACTTTTGAAGTGTAACAAAATAGACATAGACTCTAGGTCTCTAAGGGCACCTCAAAACTGCATCACACAGCGTCCAGTTTTTTGTTGTATCTTACATAACCTCATAGACAACTTTTTCGTACTAGCGCATTGTGAGATAAGAAACAAATATTTTTTAATCCTATTTTGCTCTATCCTAATGTTATATTGGCTAGTATATAATCTTTATGTTTGTAAAGTGGCCGTATTTAGGAAAAATTGAACTTTGCTTTATCATTACTCTTAATATATTCCACCTAGCACTTTTAATTCTTGCTCTTTGTTGAGGCCGGTACTACTTGTTGGAAACCTAACGTTAAGGCGTTTGAATGAAAATTTATACGTTTGTTATAGTTTTTTATAGCAAATAAATAGTAATAGATTTTATTTACAATGATAGATTCTGTATACTTTATCTTTAAGCTACTCTTTTATTCAAGTCTTTCATAACATAAAAATTGGCGACTGTGGCAGGACATAATGGGATACATCTTTTTAGTCAAAAAGTTAAGAAAATTTTTTCATAGTAAATGTGAAGAATTAGAGAAGAAACTTAAAAGTGAAATTATTAGAAGAAAAGTTCTAAGTGGAAATGGGCACAGTTAGAGAATAAAGCCGATAGAATACTTCAACTTCAACAATGTTAGATGTGTTAGTTTACTTAGGTTAGGATTAATGAAATTTGATTGAGATGTCCGAAAATGGTACCTAAGTTTCAAGATGGAACTATGATCTCCGTAAGATCATTAACTGAGATTTTCACCATCCGAAGAAAACTACGAAAAGGCAATACGAAGATCTAGATTTGCTAGAGATAAGTCCTTAATAGAAGTCTGTTAGGGAACTGTTAGTCTTAGTCCTAGCAAACCTCAGGTAAGATAAATACGTCAGTAACTTATCAATTTGACAGATTAGAAACACTGCTCGGGGCCTTAGAATCCTCGGGTGTTACTAGCGACAAGTACACTGTAATGTTATATTTTTTAGTGGATTCCACACTACCAAGAGAAATCTCGAAAGCATAGAAACGTCATCGTGTCACGAAGACGGTGTTTTTTGAGTCTAGGGTAGAAATATCTCAAATGCCAGATTTGGTTAAGAAGTGATTAAGATGAGGGCTCGCCGGTAGCTGCAGTGAAGACACGGTTGTCAAGAAGCCAACCGTCTATAAAACACTCAAAATGGAAAACTAAACACCAAAATAAAACACTCAAATGCTATAAACTCGTTTATTGTACTCAAATTTCAAATTATGAACACCAGCAGCCAATACAAGCTAAGCTTGGTTCAAGCTGGTCGGGTTACGTGCCTTACAGAATTAGAGGAAGGGGCTAGACCGGAACGGAACTTACCAGCAACAACGGCACCTCAGAATCTTTTGGACTTACCAGGACACTTACTATCCTTGGGGAATACTATTCCTGTCACTTAGACTGGCTCGCTTCATAAAATGTCGCGAACTGTTACTTATAAAGATCAGACTCGCCAAACTAACGAGTTTGAAGAGCGAAGCGAACTAGTATGCGTGGGGAATCAATTATACGGGCAATTACTTTTTTAGACTGCAATTAATTATTTATATTTATTATTATTATAACCCATTGTAGGACGTAGTTTGATTACATACACAATACAAAATTTGTTTGGTGTATGTCGAACTTATAATATTGATTCTATGTATTTTTTCCATTGTGTGTTCTTCTCCATGATGAACGAGGTCTTCCTTTTTAGTCTGTTTCCTTGAGGATTCCATTGTAGGGCGAAATGGCTAGGGGTATTTATTGGTTTTCTCAGAGTATGGCTCAGCCATCCATATTTCCTTCTTTTTATTTCTTTATTGATTCTTGCCTAGTTGTTTACGATAAGTCGTCGCTGGAAATTATATTTGGCCACCATATTCCTTGTATGTTTCGCAGACATCCGTTGACAAATGTTTGAAGTTTCTTTTTGATTTCTTTTGTTACTAGCCATGCTTTAGAGCCGTAGCACTGTAGCATTATACACGTTTATTTTTGCCAACAGCTTTAGTTTTCTTGAATGCCAGGCAGTTTTTATTTTTGCAAATACTCCTCTTGCTTTATTTTTTTTGAGATGTCTGTATTTGTTCCTCCATCAGTAGAGACCATACTTTCCAGATATGAGAATTCTTCTACTATTTCCAAGAGAACCTCATTGATATATTTTGTTGGAAATTTATACTAATCACTTTAAATTTGTTTTCATTGATCTTTGGCCCGACTTTCTTTGATTCATTTATTAAACCCTGAAGCTTTAGTTGCTTGCTTTGACTTTTTGATGAAAATAGACACACATCATCGGCATACTTTAAATTTTCCAGTACATTGGTGAGACCCCATCTTATACCTCTTGTTTTATTTCTTTCGGTTGTACTCTTGTAGAGTACTCGACATTTATATCACGTGTAGCTTTTTTTTATTAACCTGATTATCTTCCGTGGGAGCCCTTAGTTTTT
>VTPC01008147.1:0-28913 GCA_011009095.1 Ignelater luminosus
TGGGACAGTTTAAAAATACTCCTAGCGACATCTGTGGTCTAATAGCTGAAAGTCTCATTTCATAGGTATACACCTGGTAAGTTCAGCAACTAAATTGATCTCACAACAACTAAATTTACAGGCTATGCCTGGACGTTTGTAAGTTCGAAATCGTCTCTAATCCGTTCCGAAAGAACGCTTCTTTAAGAAATTCACAAAGCCACCTTCGATTAAATTTCCACTAAACACAAACTCTTAAACAAAGAGAACTTGCAACAATAGATTTTATTGTGTCAAAAGCCCGTTCACATCTTTGCACTTACAAAGCTCACGGAAGAATCCCCATTTCTTTCGTAGTTCGTAGTTCGCCCAGGTCGAGATGAACGTGACCGAAGGGCTAAGTAAAATTCATTTCATCCTAGGAAAACAGCAAATGCGTGGACAACTAATATGGTGAACGGAGAATTTCTAAAGCACATTGGTGCATTGTAATATGACTCGGACGTCCGAGACAGTCCTTATAAAATAAAAAATTCTAGGAAACAAGGCAGGCCTGGCGTCGGAAATCCGACACTTTTTGACTATAAAAGCACGTATTTAAGACAATTAAAACTTGACGAATTTTGAAAGAAAATATTTTTTAGCCACCTAGACAATTTGATAAATGTTTAAAATGAAACAAAATAATTAATTTCTACAAGATGAAAATATCAACAAAATTTAAAGCAGAATCCGGATATCTACACTCAGCGGCAAAATTAACGCATAATTTACAAAATTGTAATTCTTGTTTGAACAAATGAATTATTTTTCTTTGTTTATACCTAAAAACAAATTTCAGTATTTGAATCATAAAAAGTGTAATTGTTACAGTTTAAGTTTATGCGTTAAAAGTTGTTATTTCGTTTGGGTTTCGTTCCATTTGAGTTTTTCTCTTGTTTTTAGTGTTGTTTAAAACATTTTCTTTATTATTGCACTTTTAAATAGTGATAATGCTGTAAGAGCCGCGACATTGCTTCAAGAAGGAAGAAGTCAACAATATGTAGCAAATCTTCTTGAAGTAAATCAATCAACTATCTCCCGACTTTCTAGACATCTTCGGGAGACTGGCGATGTAAGAAAGAGACCAGGGCAATGAAGGCGATAGATGACCGATTTTTAACATTAAATTTCCTACGTAATCGCACTCTAATTGCAATAAAACTCCAGGGCATGCTTGATACAACTCGGAATGTACAAGTTAGCTAGATAACAGTTCGAAGAAGGTTGAGAGAAGTCGAGCTTCATGCCCGACGCCCTGCTAGATCACCTATTCTGTTGCCACGTCATCGAATAGCTCTGCTAGCTTTTCCTCGTCGTCATGCGAATTAGGGAATTGATGATTGGCATAAACTGCTTTTTACTGATAAATCTCGGTTTAGTATACAAGGTGCAGATGGTCGCCAGAGAGTGTAGAGGCGACCAGGTAAAAGTTTCGCAGAATGCGCGATTGTAGAGAGGGACCGATTTGGTGGCGGCTCTGTGATGATATGGGGCGGCATTTCTCTGAATGGCTGTACAGAACTTATCACCTTTGGTATACCTGCTCTAAATGCTTAGAGATACATTGAAGACATTCTTCAAGACCAAGTAGTGTTATTTGCCGCAGGAATCGACAAGAATTTCCTTTTAATGCAAGATAATGCGCGACCCCACACAGCTGCTATCGTTAGTAACTTTCTTGATGAGGTTGGTATCCGCTGTCTGGTCTGGCCAGCGTGCAATCCGAACTTAAATTTCATAGACCATCTATGGGATTATATGGGAAACAGGCTGCGGAATAGGAGACCGCGTATACATACCATAAATAAACTTCTGGAGGCTCTGCAAGAAAAATGGGAAAATGTAGACCCAAATTTCGTGCAAAGTCTAATTGAGAGTATGCCATGGCGACTTCAAGTAGTTATACGAACACGAGGTGGTCACACCAGCTACTCATTACCATGTTATTTCATTTAATCTTTAATTTACATTGAATTCTTCAAATTCAAAAATTCGTGTTTAAAGACAATTAACAACAGAAAAATAAAAACAGTGTCAATTTAACCAAAGTTGATTTATTTAAGTGCTTATGTACCTGTATGTTCATAAGTCATACATTTGTCATCATTTTTTATAACTGTTTAAAAAATATCTAAGATTTACCAATTATGCGTTAATTTTGCCGCTGAGTGTATATGCGGCATTTTTAAATAACATTACCCCCTCTCTCTCTCTCTAACATTATAAAGAACCTGTAGAAATATTGCATAAATAGTAAAATTCTATTTCATAATTTACTTTTAATTTCCTTTCTTTTGCGATAAACCTTTTATGTTGTTCTAGAAATATATTTTATTTGCTTAAGAGTATGATATTTTGTTTAAATTCTTTCTAGAAATTCCATTAATTTATTTACTTCTTCTCATTGGTTATAGTGCTTTAAACTGAAGTAATTTTGTCTTGTTAGTGGAGCTGTTCTCATAGACCAATATCGTAGAGTAATTAATATAAGTAGAGTTTTAAATGTAACCGAAAAACGTACCGTATAATAGGTGGCGATATACTTAGCCATCTATAGGACGGTACAAAAAGTTTAACAGCATTTTTTCGCACCTAAAACTACAGTTTACAATACATTTAATAAACGAAAAATATTTAGTTGTAGAATAGACCTTCGTGTTGTTGCGGTCATTATAAAACAAAAAAAAGGTATTATTTATGTTGCCAGTAATGGCAGCTGGATTTCAGTCAAAACACGAATGAATGAAATCTGATACATTTGAGAGTATACAATGAAATTCTTAATTATCTATTCCTTAAAGGGCTTGAACGATCAAGACTAAACTAAGAATTAGAGCTTGATATTTTTATTAAAGCAAAATTCGGTAATTATCATTTTGAACGACTGCAGAAATAATTCAAAGTATAATAACAAATAAACTTTTCTTTAAATTCTAGTTAATAAATGATTTAGTTATTGTTAGACTACAATATATTATGTTTGTTTTTTACGGCTTGTTTTTGTAACGCTGCACTTCTACTATATGTAAATACTACTTGTAACACGTAGTTTGTAGGTAGTTCGTAACTAAGAAATGAAACTTTTCCGTGTATTATTGGGCCGGACAGCATACAAAGTGTTTTCTTATAAATCACTTTACATATGCAGGTATTTCCAGTTTAGACGTTTAGAAATTTTTTTGTTTACTTATGTATTTGTTTTTCAAAACAGTACTCTTAAAAATAATTTTGTGATTTCAAATGAATGGATTTGGTACGATTTCGTTTTGATCCATTCTATATTAAAAAAAAAAGGTGTAAGGCCATAATTTGAAGCACAAGATGCAAGCCATGTGCTACAAAAAAGTTAATACGTGCAAAACAATTTGCAATTGATGCAACTGTCAGTTAGTTGAAGCTATTCCTAACATAGTTTTAAAATTTGGTTAATTCAGTTTCGCTTTTAATAAGTAGGTAAGAAGTCTCAATGAAAATCAGTGCTGCCAAATTTTATCAATTATTATACTCATAAGAACAAAAAATACCTCTAGATACTTTTTTGCAATGGAAATTCCAAAAAGCACAATTTATGGTATTTGTATACGAACTGATACAGAAAAGAGTAAAGGGATCTCGAAGACCTGCCAAAAAATATCACCAATGTTCTTGCAAGTTAGAATTAGTCTTCCTTAACTTCAGTAAAATGTTGTTTTAAAAGCTTATTTTCTAGCAACCAAAGACACGCCTTGCTTTCTTGAGATATTGCAGACATAATTTCGGTGCAATTTTGTATATTTGCCCAAGTTTGCCTTTGCAAGAGCTTCTTTTTCCTTTGGTAACATTAGTATGGAAGGTCTTCCAGATCCTTGCAATTTTTTTGCGCCATAAACTTTTTGAGCTCGTATACGAATACCATAAAGTGTACTTTTTGGAATTTTCATTGCGACAAAATATCTAACAGTATAGGACTTTTTTTGTTCCTATGACTATCAAAAAATTTGGCAATAGCTTCGTTCTGCGAATTTTCATTTGAGCACTCCATACTTTTAAAACAAAACTGAATTAACCAAATTTTAAAAATATGTTGAGAATATCTGCAGCTAACTGACAGCTGCAAGCTGACATGTTCTTTATGAATTTAAACCAATGGTCTTTTGTCTGGATCTAGTCCGCTGGGAGAGTGATTTTCGGTATTTTTAAAATTGCGATGAAAAATTTTTTTTATCAAAAGTCGCAAAACTTAGGCAGATTTTTTTAATTTAAAGTGTTGGTTCTCATTTCGAGAACACATGTCTAGCAATTAACGACCAATTATTATTATAGAATTCTTTTGGATTCGTTTTGATATGTTTCGGAAAAATACACAAAAATAGTTTAAAAGCTCCAGTGTTAGCTTGTTCATAAATGGAAAAATTCTAAAACTGCCGGGTTAAACGAGTTAACGAGTCTAGAAATTCATAGAAATCGGACAGGTTAAGAGATAAAAAAAACAAAGAAAAGACTTCTGAATTTTTACATACTCGCGATTTTTTTTAGATGTTTCCGAAAGAAAAAAACTTTAAAAATGACGAAGTTGTTGTTTTCGTTGATAGATGATAGGGGATGCTTCACCGAGTACAGTCCAATACGAAACACTTTATAATATAGACCACGACTTATAAGGAATAAAAAAAGTCACAAAAATGAAATTTGCTATAAGCTCAACAGTTGTGAAGTTTCAAGACGTATAGAAAATGTTCCAGAACGTCAAAGAGATCGATGCTTGAATGGATAAGGAAGTATTTTGCAAAGAGTTCATTTAAAAACCATTAAAGTATGAAAGTAGAAGCGTCATCTTCAAATGTAGGGTATACACAAAGGACTTTATACTTCTTAGATTTTGTACGCTTACTACCATATACAGAAACATTTCTCAAGTTCTACTGCCTTACCTCATATTCCCGGCATATTCCCTTTACAACCCCGACAATGCTGGAGTCATTGACTATATTTCCTAAAATATTGCCAACATTTCCCTAGCACTGCTACATTCCCTTAATTAGTTCTACTATTTCCAGCTACATGCCTAAAACATTCCCGTTTTTCCGCGTCATCTTAAAATGCTCAAGGCAGGAAGAATTGTCAGAACACGGCGACAAAAACATTTTTAATATTGAAGAAGTAGTAGCTAATTTAATTGATTATTTCAAACTTTACAAAGCTCTTGAATTTTCTGGGACAAGACTTACCCGCTACCATCCTCAAGAAAAGAATTTAAAAGTATTGTCTTTGTCATTACAGAAATTGACGTTCGCTGCTGATCGTCCAGGAACCCTTCACCGACAGCGCTGCTAAATAATTTTTTTAGAAAACCAATCTCGATTGATCTCAGCAAAACTCCCTTTTAAAGAGAGGGATACAATATATGAATCTTGCGGATCCTTTTTAAAGAAGTTAGAGGTCTTCAAAGTTAAGATTTTTATTTTTGTTTTTCTATGATTCAAAAACTACTGATGCGATTTTGTTCAAATTTGGTATTACAGCTGAATCTTTACCCTTTTGGGACGAGGTGACAATTATTCTTGTTGTTTTATTTTTAGTTAGACAATAGAAATAGAACAACAAGAATCAAAAAACATTACGTTCTTTGAATTATCAATTGCAACGGTGCACTCGTAGTATAAGTGGGCGTGCTCATCGTGATTGCTTTTGCAACAGCAGCACTGGTTAGACGACGGAACCGATTTGCAAATCCCTCCACAATTCTCTACGACCGCCCCTAACATAGTATCATAGGAGTTTTGTAGCAAGTTTGCTATCATTCTATACTATCCGTTGATCGCGTGGAGCGTTCTGGTTACCTGTTTACCAAATTTCAATACGTCAAAAAGACCTAAGCCTATTGGCCATCATGATTTTGATTTTGTCTTTTCAATCGTCATAAAGTTACCTGGCTTGACCATTGAAAACAAGTGTTCCTTGCTGTAATCACTATCACTCTTTTAAAGAACCTACTGACTTGCTCATGCACAATAGTCGTAGTAGCTTTACTTCGTAATTCCCCAAATCTACAGGAGTATTACTGAAATCGACACTAAAAATGTGTTTTGTTATCGAGATTTTTGCAATTTTTAGAAGAAAATTGCGTTGTTTGGTGGCTACAAACACTTTTCTCTTCCGAAAAATTTAATTCATCTAATACCGCTATATTCTGTAGCAGATTTTTGTATGTGGATTGTGAAAGGATTGTTAGATATCTTTGAATTTTCAATATATTATCTCTAACAATATCTTTTTCTGTGGTCTCCGTAATGTTTCTTAACACTTTGTAAATAGTCTTGGTCTTTTGAAGTGTGCTACTACGTCTCCTTTACTAGAGAAGCATCGATTTAATGAAATTTTGAACCAGTCTAGATAAACTTTAAAATTTTTCTCATTTGTTTCTTTCAAACTTGAAAATTATAGAATAGATGAGTCACACTGCTGACGTAACTGGAAAGATCTTCAATTATTTCAATTTACTCTGCTTTTAAGTCAATTAACTTCGTGCCTTAATTTATTATGAATCACCCTTTATTTTACGGACGCTCTGTATAATATACATTAGCGTATTTATTTGATAAGACATGCAGAGAAAGCAGACAATGGGAATTGAATGGCATTGCGTTTTAAAATTACACGTATTGTTTACTAAAATAAGAACGCTCTCAATCATACATTAGTGAATTTAAATCTAGCTTCTTTTAATAATCTATTGTCAATTTGATGATCTTTAAAATAAAAAATGCTTGCGTCCGTATAGCAAATACGTTGTTTCTTAAAACGGCTTTTATACTGCAATATCACATAATGATTGACATAAATGAAATAAAAGTATTAGCAATATGAACATGCCTATAAGTTGAAAGTTATCAGATTTAATTTTGCATGCGTCTCTTCTAGAATTATAAATATGAAAACTTGCTCCTTAATGTATAATTCTGTTAAACTATTCTCCATTTAAATTCTATACTGCAATAAAACAAAAACTTGTGGGTTGTTTATTCTACAAATAATAAAGAACACCGCAGTGACTAAATGTAATTCAATCCTATTTTCACAATGTGTTTACATATTTTGTTTACGAATAAGTTTTTATCGCCAGAAATTTCCCCGAAAAAAATATACAGAACAGAAATTTTAATATAATCGTTTAAGACGTTTGTCAATTATACCAAGATATAAATTCTTTGAATTAATAATAATCTGGCGCAATAATGAGAAGTTGAAGAGGGCAGCACCGCCTATGCTTGTCCTTCTTTCCCCTCGACGCACTTGGCCACCAACCGTAAGAGTTACACATATCCCCATAACGTTGTTCCTCTACCCATATTTATTTCCTCTATGCCAATTTGTTACACCTGCATATCTTACACTGTGTCCCAGTGAATGTGAGATAATATAGAATGCACAGGTACTAAAATTTATTTCTAAATTATATGAAATACAAAGGGATATTCATGTCTAATTGTTTGTTATTAATATTGTAACGCGCCACCTCTCGAATATTCTAGAAAAAGTCCCGAACAGCCTCGAACAAGCTGGTCGAATGTGCCGGAGAAATCTCGAACTATCCAGAATCTTCCACCGTCGAATGTTCCAGAAGGAACGCGAACTTTCTGGGCTCATCAAGAACCACGCGGAAAAGAATATAAGGCTGCATTGACCGAGCAGAAGGCAGTTCTACAGTCAATCAGCTAGTAGTTACGAATGAAATAAATGTTAGTGATAAATAAATTCTTCTGTGCATAAATAAATACGTTAGTGTAAATAAATACTGGAAATAAATTGTAAGAAATTAAGTAAAAAATAAATAAATATTATTAAATACAAATAAGTTTTATATAAAAAGAACATTACAATATGTAACATCAATATTTTGTTATTTTAATGCCTTTATTAGAGTAGGTATGACTCTGATAGCAACTATCAGTTGCTACTTAAATTAAGTCACAAAAACAGAAAACGTCTATATGAACTAATAAACACTTCGAAAGGCATTCTGTAAACAAACAACTATACATGTAGTCCAGCTATTGACATGACTTACATTAGCTCTGGTTGATTTGTTCCATACTGCATACCAATAATATCAACAAATTGATTGTATGCATTCTCACTTTGTTGGATGATTAATTATTTTGCTATTGCAATATGCAACTTGCAAACTATAAAATCACCTATACTTATAAGTTTCCTTTAATAGAAATTGTGTGATTAATAAGCAAAATTTAGATTCACAGAATTTGTAAACTGCAACAAAACAGAATAATTCTTAAATTACAGTAGTTTGTAATTAATAAGATTAAATTTTAGAAATTAACATACCTAAATACAAGAATTAAATATAAGACCTTGTTTTTTTAATTAAAATGAAACAAAAAACTCATAAATCAACTGATCTATAACTTTTTAATAAATCACTTTATTAAAAACATTATTTTTTCAAATGAGTTTACAAATTATTTCTTGCTTAATAAGTCTTTTCTTTTAATAATAAACATAACACCCTGTACGTACAGCTACAAAACTTCATGTTTATAGAAACTAAATTAACAATGAAATTCCATATTATCAATATTAACAAAACCCAAACAACATACTTTGAAGCTCTAATTGCTGATAAGCATATCAGCCAACTATAACAATGCTCCTGTTGTCTTAAGCAAAAACGTTTTGTTTAAATTTGCAATCTATGAAGTTTTTTGCTTTTAAATCACTGGAATGCTAATCAAATAAATGAATAATCATAATTCCAATAAAAACAAAATATATTTTGATTTTTTAAATATTTACAAACTAGATAGAATTAACATTCTTATTAAAAAGGAATGTTTTTATAAATTATTGTTATACTTCATATATTCATTTTATGTACACGCAGTTAAGCACAGGTGCTTTGCATTTCATCGCAATATTAATAATCTCAATAATAAATAAATAAGACATACAATTAATTTATTACAATGCACGCTAAATTTAGAAAGGCACCTTAAAAGGATATTTAAGAACACATATAATACTTTAGGGAGATAACACAAAAATAAATTAAGCTAAATAGTTTAATCATTAAAATTTCTTAAAAGATGAACTTTGTCGTAAATTCTGTATGTCATCTAGGCTCTTGATAGCTTTTTGTGAAATATCATCCATTGACTTTTTGGCCGTGCTTGTGATATCATCGAAAGATCTTTTAGTGTGATTAAGAATTTCATCTGTGCTCTTTGTGAGGTCTTTGACTTCAGCATTCAATTTATTAATAACCCATTCCATTGCTTGACGTCCTTTCCCAGCATTTAATGAAATCTTATTTGTTAATAAGTCTTCCATATAAGCAGTTAAAGGTACACCCTGGACGGTTACAACAGCCTCTTGCTTTAATAGCGTTTTGCTCGGGTCTGTTGGATGTGGAGTGTAACATAATGTTTCATCGACAGCAATGTATCGACAAAAAGTAAGATTTACTGTCTTCAGTATCATCTTGCGTAAAGAAGGATGAACTTCCGATTTTTCACTCGCATAACAAATTTTTGCCGAACCAATTAACTACAACAAAAGAACACAAGAAAAATGTTAAGAAAAAAGTCACGAAAAGAAGAGGTTATGGTTAGCAACAGAAGTCGTTGACGTTTGTGAACCCGCCATTTAAAGTAATACGTCAAGGATTATGTCACAATGAGTGCTTTAAGTAAGATAAGAATAAGGTTCATATTAGCTTGAGAATTCCGCGTTGAGTTATCAATTATAAGGAATTAGATAACATTCTAGAAGTATCGGTTAACACAATTAACAATAGTAATTTGAAACTCGTACAAAGTACAAAACGTCGACAACCCCTACAATTCACGTGCAGATGCTTGATTCGTGACGTTTTATTGCGTTACATTCGTTCTTGAAGGTCTGGCTAAAGTTCAACACGTGCTATTAAAATAACAATTTTGGAGATATTCCAAACAAAATCATAAGGTTATAAAGCTGTTCTAATGCCCTAGTAGATACATTTTCTAACAAAATCCTTGGAAGTTAAATCGATGACAATATTAAAAGAAAAGGAAAGTTTTGAGATCATGACATTGAATCAATGAATAAATTATGTGAGAAAACTTACAGCTTGGGCCCATCTAGGAAAACCCCATTTCGAACTAACAAGTCTGTGTGTATGTAAGACTCCGTCTACGACTTTTCTTTCAACAACGTCTGTTCCAATGACGGCAGGATTATGAGGATTAGGATATTTTCTCCAAGCTGCAGTGGCTACTGTCTCCCAGGGATGACTAAAAAATTACATAAATTTTGTAATAAAACAAGAAATCTGATGTCATTATATTAAACTTACTTAAAGATATGTTCGCTTGTCCAAATTTTCATTTCGATCTTCAGTAAGAAATGTAAAACAAAAAAATTCAGTAGCAGAAAGATTCTAGCTCCACACACAGTCTACTTGACAGTTCGTCAGATCGCACACGAAAGAATGCGATCGTGTAAATCAAGCTAATATAGGAACCTCGAATTAGTTTTACTGGCGCCATCTGCTGGGATACAATCTAAGTTTCTAGTTACTTAACCTGTCCGTTAGCAGCGCAAAAGTCACAGGTGGTAATTAGAGGTAAACACAAAATTGACCACCAGTTGGATACTTGCAGATTGTAGTGCGCGGTTCACGTAATCAAATTATGAAGTGTTAAAAGTGTCACAACCTCGTGAGTGTAATAATACTTTATAACTAAACTATGACTTGGATTATTTAATTATATTTTGAGGTAAAAACAATTATATTATTTATATAAAAATAAATATAAAAAAAATTCACAAACCGTACACGTCGATGCTACCATCAAAATAACTGTTAACTGCAACCCGTTAAATTCGATCTGAGCTCATCTCTTATTTTATTTACCAATTAGCAAGAGTTATTTTAAAGTTAATTAGGATATTTTCGAAAAGGGTAACATATAGAACAGGTGTCTTGCACTTGCAAACAGGTCAGGTTATCCAGTTTTTGTGGCCTTGCGTATGCATTCTTTTGATGAACCCGGTATCCTGTTAATGGTAAAATAGGTAGAATTCATGAATACCTTTGGACCGGTACCGCAGGATTATTGGCTTTCTTTTTGCTATAATTAGAGATTATTAGTTTCCAACTTTTTTCTATACAGAAAAATATAATAAATTAAAATTATACTGTTGAGGTCAACAACTTAAATGTTGCGCTTGCAAAGGGACAAGTATTTGAATTACAAATAATGGTCATGAATATTTTTAATAAAGTTTAATGTGAAAAAAGCTAACTCATATTTTACATTTAGAATTTTTGTTGGTCTTTAGATATACGAAAATGCTCATTGAAGGATTTTTGGTCACTGCTATTTTTATTCTTGTTTCCAGTATGTAAAGTCTGATTTTTTATTTGTTTCTAATTTTTATAGAAAGTTAAAATAAGTCTTCCATCAATGATATCATTCAGTGGGTGTCCAATAGATTTTACAGTTTTTAAAAATTAATATTTATACCAAATCATAAAATATTTTCAGTTTAATCTAAACGATTAATAATAGTTTTTAAATGTTTCTTAAAGCAGTTTTACAAAATACAAACTTTCAGACTTTCTTAAAATTCCGTGGCACAACAATGCAATATTATTTTAAACTGCGAGTTATGGGAAGATTCTGTAAACTGTATTGCTTGTGAATTTTAAAAGCATTAAGACTTTTTTAATCGAAAGTGTTTAGACGATTTTAATGTTTTTAGCGTCAAATTAGCAATACAGGTTGCTTCAGATTGATGATTGTTTATAGTACTAGCAATAAAAGCTTATGCTTCAAGAGATTCTTTGCTTGAAAAAAAAATAAAAAATCCTTGAAGCTCAAAACAATAAAACCTGGTGTACCACTAGGATCAGTTCTAGGACCACTATTATTTAGTATTTTTTGTGGTATTTTAAATTTAATAAATCCAGAGTGCATTTTATGGTCAACGTCAGTAATACTAAAAAGGTATCAGCTCGTCTAACCTTGGCAGTGTTTTATTAAAATGAAGAATGTAGTATTATCTGATACACTGAAGAAACTTCTCAAAATATTTTTAATTGAAAATTAAAAAGAGACATCAACACTCACAAAAGAACAATAAAAGCAAAGGACTGCTGTAGGAATTTAAGAAGTACTCTAATGAATTTGCTACCGTTTGTTTCAGAAATAAGAAAAAAGGAAATGCCTTGTCCAAAAATTAAATCCTATCTGTCTACGTGACAAAACTTGCCTGTCTGTTTATTGCAAATGCACTTGTATGTAGCTCGGCCTGAAGTTTAGAATCCTGACAAAAGTTTGACAGTAAATCACTGTAGGACAGCCGAACTGCAAGCTAATGAAGATGGCATGACTATGGGCAACTGCAAGTGGTTTGGCAGGGTGAAACCTGACCGAATAGATCAGACGTTGCGTTTTTCCTTCTTCAAACTGCAATTCTTCACCTGTTCTGGAGAACGATCTTAACAAGGTTAAGACACTTGCAGTACCAATAAACTTATGTTCATCAAAAAGGCTTCGTATTAGCTATCGGTTAGGCCTCTAGACTTATAAGGAATGTGTCCTGTACTAGTTGGGTTTTAAGTCAATCTGTGTTGTGTCCTAACATTTAGTGTCTGTAAGAAACTGGATACCAGAATAATAAAAAAATAATATCAGCAATAATAATCTTTACTGAAGGTACATACTTTCACAAAGGACGAAGTTTACGTAGCGGTTTGCTCTTCTTCCACTTAACCCAAATAGTTTCTTCCTTGCTTTTAGAGTGTTCCATAGAGTATTCAACATACAGATCTTCTTAAACAGCATACTTTCTATTCTGTCTATCTAACGAGTCTCCCTGGCCTAATTAACAAACATTTGCTTTTGAAATCTTTAGAAATGATTGTCAAGGTGATCGCAAAAATGATTTTTTTGTGTTCGGGAGTAGATTATCTAAAACCCCCTTTGCTGATGTTTTTTATCTTTGTCCGTTCCTTTAATTTTTTTTTCATTTTTAGAAAATATTTAGTAAACTGTAAGTTTTTCGAAAAAACAAAAACATCAGTAAAGCCTCGAATTTGGGACAGCATGCTTTCCTTGCTTTTTTGCGGTTCCGTTTATCAAACGCTTTCCGGGGCACGGGGTTAGTATATTATATAGTATAGTATATCTCTCACAGACACCGCCTATCGATAAAAGTTAAAAAAATTGGCGTACACGGCTGCGATATTATTGGAGCTATTTGTGTATTACAGTGGAATTAGTAGAATTGCTGGTTTCGGAATTTCTTTTGTCTGTAAGCTAGTTGGGCATTGCCATGGAACCGCATGGAAGCAGCTACCTCCATTAATATCCTTAAAGCAAACAAAATACGAACATGGATCTACCCTCTTACTAGCTACCGGTGTCGGTTCAAAATAGAGCTTTTATTCCCCCCTAGTCTAGAAACCATTTCCCTACCATTACCAACAAACAAAATCCCATGTCGATACAACCAGTCGTCCCAAGATATAGGATGTTCATTAAAAAACAAAAAACAATGTACAAATTAACACTTTTCCCGAAAACCCAAAATATAACGTTCGTGACTTAATTTTCTAGCCCTGACTTAGGTAGGAACCCAAATCCCAAAACGTTGACTATAAAGAATAAATTAATTGTCGAAACAGCTCACCATTGCTTCATTTCCATATTAACAATTGTATTGAACATGAACTAAAACGGATTGCAAAAACAAAAGACTGTAGTTGATACTCGAATTGTCTCTGAGCACTTTCCTATCAATGCCAACAAGCCTAATTTCATCTTGATACCACTTTCTGTTCGCATTATACAAACAAAATGCGGTCAAAGCCTACTTCTCTACCGCTACAAATGAAAAATACCTTACGTTGATACACCTACCTATTCCTAAATAGCTTCTGGTTATAAAACAGTTCTTGTGAAATACACTTGATAGGCAACTCCCGCTTGACACGACCAGCAATGGATGAAAAGCTCATTCTAAGAAATAGAAAATCTAATCGGGATAAATTTTTAACTACCCGTCTATGTTCCCATCCACAGTTGATCAATTTCTGGTCTATAGGCGTTTTGTCAAATGGGACGCAATTAAATTCGTGAAAGATATAGAAATGGCATCAAGGAGTTTTGTTCTACTACGGAATATGTCTACGAATCCATCGAAATGACTTTTCTGTCTTATTAAGATTTTGGTACTAGAGGTCACAGCAGACCGAGGAAAGTTTTACTGTACAAATATTTTTCTTGTTTTGTAAATAAGAGACCATCGTACGCTTTTTCCATGCAAAGCTTTTCCGGTGAAAAACAAAAGACTATGATTTTGACCGCTTTTGAAAAATTGCGAAAAACACCAAACATTCACCGATCACTACGAGATTCGTATATGTCTTAGATAGAAGATTTAAACAAGATTGATTTTTTGTTTTATCACCGTCACTACAGCATAAGACTTTTTTTGTCGTGAATGGTATGCAAAAACTCGACATATGAACCCGGATCGATCGATGTTCAATTGTTTGTCTTGCAATAGTTTTTTCATCGGATACTTTGAACTATTAGCTACAAAAAAGCTTCAATGACTGTACCCTAAAAATGGCCAACTTGATTGTCAGATTCCTAAAAAAACGGAAAAACTCAATCGTTTTAAAACAGTTGAAGGTGTCGCACCAAATTGGGTGTCTTCTGATAGGATTTGACGCCCTGAACTCGAGTTCGAAGAAAAATTCAGAAAATTAATCGGCAAGTGTTTCAAACGTCCAACAGCTCTTTTCTTGAAATCGAGATGGGTCTGGAAAAATATTCACTAGGTTAACAGTTGCATGTTTACGCAGCTAAGTTATTGTTTTATGTAAACCTAATAATATTAGCTAATAAATAAAAAGAAAACCACGACGAACCATTTATTACGGCTCCATTAATTTTTTGTTAATGTAAGAAATTAAGGCACGTAATGTTCGTTTTCATTGATTATTATTATTTCCTTGACAAAGAACTAAAGTAAAGGAGAATAAATCAAATTAATATAGTACAGATCTTCAAGATTAATTACTGCGTAGTCAAGATGAATTGTTGTAAATGTACAAAAAACGCATTCAAATAGATGCAAAGTTTGAGCCATTGTTACTCATTTCAGGTACGTATTTCTAGATGTTTGTAAATAAAATAGTAGATAAACAGGATAAAATCAAGTCCAAGATTCTAAAGATTCTTTTAATTCCTAGAATATATTTTACCCACTGTGCGACGTGTTGTCTTGTATCTATAAGTATCTTTATTATTACTTTTTAAGAAAAGTACAAAAAAGTAATATTTTTTACTTGTGCACCAAACGGAAAGAACACCCTATACATAGATCAAGGATAAAGTAGAGAAATAGGCAAGGCTTATGTAGTGCGAAACAACTATTCGTCTTTAGCTAAATTAAAAGAAAAAGGAAAATATTTTGGGCATAACGTAGAAAAGCAAAAGCGTAAAAGAAATGAGCCCCGAGCAACTTTTCTTAGTAACATTTTTTATATTTCTTCAATTCAAACAAGATTCCATTCCTGCGAGTGCAGCTTGTTGGAATCTGCTCCATCGCATGGAATGGTTTCCAAGTGGTTTAATTAATTTAAAACTGGTGATATGAGCACTGATGATGGTGAACGCCCCGGACCCTCACAAATGGTTACTCCTAAGGAAATCGTTGTCAAAATCCATGATATGGTAATGGCTGATCGATGTTTGAAAGTGAAATAGTGATGTTGTAGGCATCTGAATCGAATGGGTACACAATATTTTACACAAACATTTGCATATGAAAAGGGTATCGGCAAGATGGGTGCCGCGATTACTCGCAGTGGACCAAATGAGAAATCGTGTTAAGTTTTCAAATCAATGTTTGGCCATGTTGCAACGTAATCCGATCGAGTTTTTTCGCCGATATGTGACAATCGACTTCTTTTTGTTTCCGAATTTGAAAAAGTCACTCGCAGGAAAAAAATTCACGTCAAATGAAGAGGTTATTGCTGTAACGCAGGCTTATTTTGACGAGTTGCCAAAAGAACATTTTTCGGACGTCTTAAAGAAATTGGAAATTCTTTGGACTAAGTGTGTAACACTCAAAGGAAACTATGTTGAAAAATAATAAAACACATCTGGGAATGCAAAGCATAACCGCAACAAACTCCTGTTTTGTTACTTTTTTCAAACTTTGGCGGACATTTTGACCATGTTCCCTAGGTGATATCAAAAAACTAAAAGTATACCTTTGTTTTATTTTTTGATGTCGAATACGATTTTAAAATAAGAAAAAATTTTGAAGATTTTTCAATTTTCGGCAGCCATTTTGACCATGTTCCCGAAGAGTTATCAAAAAACGAAGATACCACGTAGTCTTTAGTTTTTAATGTAGAATCCAAATCTGAAGTCAAAATTTCAAAATCTGACAAAAAATGCGGACAGACAGACAGACTTCGCAAATTCAGTAACAACTCCTTCGGAGTTCGTTGGAAATTTAGACTAAACCTGTGTTTTATTGAGATGTCACACTTCCATCAAACAGCCCTCGTATATGGCTTATATTATAAATTTGTTGTTTAGCCTCGCCCATGCTCACCAAAACCGTCCGGAGAGTCTAATCAACATAATATTTGAGATTTACTATATGTTCTGGAAGTGTTTATCTACCTACTCGAGAAAACCCGACTCGATTCGATTAACTCCGCACTCTTCACCATGGCACGCCGAGATGTCCACTTAAAAAAAATTGTAACTCGATTAATTATGGTCCGAAACTAAAGATGGCGTGTCGTTCTTTCGTTTTTTCGGGTTGCTTAGAACAAAAAAAAACGTATTTTACCTTCTTTTGAAGTTTTTTTGGGGCCGTTATCAGAGTTCCTAGGGAAACCTAGTTGTAGCACTTTGATGTGCCGTGGAAAGGGGAACAAAAAACATTCAATGCACTTTTTTCCTACAAGATCACCTTCTTGGTCGAAAACGCGAAAAACTGAAAATGGTGCAAATACGGCTTTGACTTGCACGTGATACTACAGATATACGAGGTCTGTTCAAAAAGTATCGCGAATTTTGTGTTTTTTCAAAAATTATTTATTTATTCATGAATATCTATTTTGTCCCCTTCAAAGTAATCCCCATCAGATATTATACACTTGTGCCAACGTTTTTTCCAATCCTCGAAGCACTTCAAAAAATCATTTTTTGTGATCTTGTTCAGCTCCTCCTTCGATGCCGTCTTTATCTCCTCAATCGTAGCGTAGCGTCGTCCTTTCATTGGCCTCTTTAGTTTCTGGAACAAGAAAAAGTCACAGGGGGCCAGGTCTGGGGAATACGGTGGCTGCGGCATCATTAGTGTGTTGTTTTTGACCAAAAATTCGCGCACAAGCAACGATGTGTGAGCAGGGGCTTTATCATGGTGCAAAAGCCAATTTTTGTTCTTCCACAAATCCGGGCGTTTCTGGCGGATTGCTTCGCGCAAATTGCGCATACCTTGCAGGTAATATTCCTTATTGACCGTTCTACCCTGTGGCAAGAACTCATGATGCACCACGCCCCTGCAATCGAAGAAAACTGTAAGCAAAACCAAAAGTACGCTCTTCGTCGTTCACATCTTCTCGGCCCTCTGAGAACATTTTGTATCACCGATAAACGTTGCTTCGGTCCAAGGTAGCTTCACCATATGCCACAGTCAACATTCGGAATGCGTCAGCGCACTTAATTTTGTTTTTCACACAAAATTTGATACAGATTCTTTGATCCATTTTTTGGAATAGGCAAAAATCGAAGACGAGCCAAAACACGTCCAAGCAAAACAGCTGTCAAAAGTTAATTGAACATTTAAAATGGTCGAACTTGTCGGCATAAGTGAGGGACATGAGTACCAACATAACGCCACAAAAAATCGAAAATCGAATATACGTAACCCGCGGAAATTCAAAATTCGCGATACTTTTTGAACAGACCTCGTAAGCAAATCCCGATTTTTTCCAAAAAGACCTCGAAACCTAGAGGGCGTGCCGTTCCCCTTCTATCCTTGATTGATTCCCAATTCTGTATGCATTTTGGCTCCAAATTCGATTAAAATGGCCGGAGGAACTTCGGAGATAATTTTTTGTGAATTTGCGCTCTCCAATATTCGATTCTTATGGTGAGGGCTATACCAAGAGTTATCGAGGCATAGCACGTGAGTAAGAGATATTTAATTAATTGAGTAATGTCATCTTTGAGTTTTTCATCATCAATAATTAATTGGTAATTTTACAGTGATAATAACAAAAGGAAAAAATCTTTTGTTTTCATCAATCTAATTAAGTAATTACAAATACAAACCAGCAGGAAATGTCACATGATATTTTAAATGCGGTAAAGAAAGTGCGACAAATATAAATTATACAGGGTCAACCATGAAGGTTTTAACATTTATTAAATAAGAATAAAACTGAAAAAGTATCTCAAGTGCAAACTACAAACGTAACTATTGTTTCTAATTGCCATAATTTATATTTATTTGTGTTATATTATAATCGTTTATTATAAAGCAACCTATATTTGTCATATTTAAATTTACTACTCTTTAAACTTGATTTTAAATGGAAAATTGTACGATTAAATCTTACACTTTCTAACTTTTAAATAACAAGGCACTGCCAAGAAAGAAATGATATGAATAATTATGAAAAACGAGTTTTAATGTTAAACACGTTATGACGTGAATTATGTTCGAAAGATTTTAATTAATTTAATATACTATCATTAGTATCTTCTAAAGTGTGACTCACATTTTTAGCATTTATAGCTTTCGAATAAAATTTTAATTGGAGATGGATCAAATTACTTTTAACAACATATTGGATCTCGACTAGATCAAAATGAGATTGAAACATTTTTAAATATAATCGTAAAACGTTTTTAATGGAAATATTTTTTTAAATTAAAATCAAGGGTTTTTCCTGTTTATTTTCTAATTAACAAGATTCCTATTAACGAGTCGACTATTCCATTAGCAACTAAAAAGAACCATTCGATATGCTCGTGTTGCTACCTGCAAATGTGCATTGACATTTGAAAATGGAATTGGTTGATATAAATTTTCGATTTAACTTTTATCAAGGACCTTCATAAAAAATGTTTTTACTGATATTTACCTACACAGTAAACTTGACACATTTGAAATATACCACATTTTGAAAGTATCGACTTTTTGCTTATTAAATTAAATCTTAAGACTCATCTTTCAATTTTACATAAATTATCGAGTCGGATTTAATTCATTTTTATTTTCACACACCATTTATTTTTATAGATAAAATTTAACGCAGAAACTTTATCTACTCATAAATTACCATAATTAACCAGGTAGGTACCAGTTCAAGTTTTTAACTTAAAAATTACTACTTCCAAAAGTGATTTCATTAATTCTATCGTGCATACTCACCGAGGTAGTATCTCTCCAAAGCAAACTAAAAATAACATCCATACAAATACCCATCACCCATCACATACCAAATTCTTTCTAGCTAGCTATTCAAAGCTTCTCTTATAAAATTGATATTCGTTATGCAAACAGCAGACAGAAAATAAATTAGATTCTATGTGGTTATAACTTTTCAACCTGCCGAAAGTGCTATAAAGGGACACTTTGGTGTAAAAATTTAAAAGCCGTTAGCGTTTTGCTTGTTTAACTATTTTCTTGTCTGTTTCAAAATGTTTATGTTGACATTTTTAAGTGAGCACTTTAAATAAAAATCTATTACCATTTATGGTAAGAACCATAAATATGTAAAAAGCATGATCTCCAATGGCATTAATGTAGCCAGAAATCAAAATAATGCGGAAATTAAACTGTAAGTACATAAAAATAGTTATAATTTACAAATAATGATTGAATTATGCAATAATGCGGTTATGACGCTGAATTGTTTTGTAATTTCGTCATTTCCATGTCTTGTTCTTGAAGATTGTTACAAAAACAAATTTTGAAGATTTATTAAACATATTTGCAATAATTTGCAGTCTTTGCTTTCTTACCGATAACATTTCTAATTATACAGAGTATCTCAACGGTTTGTACAGTGCAAACTCCCTTGAGCGGACTGTAAAAATCTGTCCGCTCACATAGCATTTCCATGGCTTCCGAATCTTCTCGATAATTGACTTTAGATCTTTTACCATAGCAGTGGTTTCTTGATAATTTGCTACATTTGTTAGTTTTGTTTCATTTGCTTCTGGTTCTGTGTCTGATTCATCAGAAACTTCCATCTGTAATGCCATCAACGTCTTTTACTAACAAAGTGTTGTCAACGTCGAGATAATCTCGAAAGTCTTTAGAATTACTCCCCATTGCCTCAGAGTTTTGCCACATCTCGGGCAAAACTGATAATAGCAGCTCGTCTTCTACCGAAAAATCTTCATTTTGTCCATCGTCTCCTGGCATAATTCCTAATTTCCGGAAGCAATTTTTAATTGTTTCTTTGATAACCTTCTCCCAGGCATACTTGATAAAATAGATAGCATCTAACAAATTGATTGTTTTAATAAGACCTTGAGCAGTATTGGAAGATTTAATTTTGACAGTAGGTTTTTCACCAAAATTCTTCTATAATGTGCTTTAAAATTTTTAATGATACCCTGAGGTAAAAAAGCTAGTTGGGTATTTTTTAACTCATGTCTTTAGGATGAGAACACGCGTTATCTAAAAATAACAAAATTTTCCTTTTTTCTGTCCCCATTCGCCTATGAAAGTCTTTCAATCATTCTTCCATTATACTGGAAGTCATCCAGGCTTTGTTGTTATTTTTCCACACCACACGTAGCTTATTTATGCTGATGATTTTAAATGCTTTTGGCTTTACCAATCACCAACAATTTTTCCTTGTCCTCGACCATATTAACACAATGCAGGATTGTGACTCTTTCTTTGGCAAGTTTGCCGCCGGCGCATTTTTCACCTTTTAGTGTTATAATCTTGTCAGGTGATGCTCGGAAAAAATAGCCCTGTCTCATCTGCATTGTATGTCTTTAGGCAAATAACCTTCTATTATTGATAACACTTTTAAAAAACTTTCTACGTCTTGGGGCTTGACACTCGCGGCTTTGCCTGATATAGCTCTGAAAAAAATTTTACAGAATTTTTTTAGCCATCCAGACGAGGCACGAAAATTTTTGTATCCTAGATTCTCAGCGATTTTTTTAGGTTCAGCCCGAACTATAGACACTGAAAATGGAATTCCTTTGCTTCTCGTTCTTACGAACCAACCATAGCAGAATTTATCTACGTTAACACCTTTTAGATTCAAAAAATTTCGTTTCACATCAGTATTGAGATTAGAATTCCACTTATTTAGTACTTGATGTTTTTTTAATAATTTCATCTGCTTGTGTCTTTCCGATAATAAAGCGTTTGGATAAGTCTCTTACACTAAGTTTTTCATGTCTCTTTAGTTGGCTTTAGATTTAGATTTGCATTTGCAGATAGCTTCCGAAATTACAGTCGATCGATCAAGTAGACAGCAAAAAAATGTCAAGACAAAAATGAATGTACCTCTTTTACGATAACTGAAATCACATTGCGACATCAAATTGTACAAAACGATTATTTCTCTACTTTCCAAAAATAACAGTGCAATAGCAAAATCCAAAACTGAGATTTTCCCCAAAAGATTCCGTTAGGTTAGGTCAAATAAGCGTGTTTTCCGAGTGAACGTTTGATTTTGGCAATTATTTTTAAAGTAGTGTTCAGGGTGTCAAATGCTACTGATAAACACCTTTTTATCCCGTTAGCTTCAATTAGGGTTTTTTAGAAATCCGTCAGTCAATGCTTATTTGTAGGTGATACAGAGTATCCAATGAACGAAAGATATTTTACAAAAGACTGCGATCACGGCCAACTACCATGATTCAAAATTGGTCGAAATTTAATTTTCCGAAATATCTTAGCTAATTATAATGGAAGACATCCGAACTGGCTTTTATATTGAGCCATAAGTACCATTCACGACAAGACAAAGGATGTTTGGTATTTTCCCCATTTTCCCAAAATGGCCAGAATTGGTGATCGTCCTTTGTCTTTCATGGGAAAACTATTGAATGGCAAAAATGTATGAAGGTCTTCTATTTACAAATCTACAAACGCGACTAATTTATCTCTTTTGGTTATCGAGAAAAGTATTTTTGCAATTGAGTTTGGGCCAATCTTCTGTGGCTTCTAGCGGCGAAATCTGGAAAGATAGAAACTCGTTTCAGTGCCAGAGTTCTTCCTTTTGACTTGAGCTACAGCTTCTCTCCAGGCAACAAAACAAAATATCTTACCGTTCACAAGCTATGGAAGAAAAGCCTTAAAACAATGTGAAGAAATCATGTAACTCACATTACGAACTTTGGGCTCAGAAAAAAAGGCTTATTGGACTTAACCGAACCCTTTGGAGTATAAGCTAGTTTGATTAGATAATACAGATTTTCACACTTCATCTTGAGACACTATGCAATTACTGTCACACAGTGTGTTCCATAAAAGAATGGCACATGCAGCCTACATTTTTCTTAAACACTTTAGATTTTGATATTTTCTTGCTTCTCATTTAACAGATAGCCTTGCTGATGATAAGTGAATGAATCCTTATGTGGTATTTCAACTTGCCGCTGCCCAATAAGTAGAAATTGCAAATGAAAGAATCGGTATGCTGTGGTTAAGAGAAGTAGCGAAGAAAGAACTAGTAATTTGATACCTGTAAAATGTAAAAACAGAGAGGCTAAGTTGGAAGATACATTAAAAAGCTGAAATAGTACAGAATATCTAAGAAAAGATGTCTGGCAAGTTGGAATTTCCTGACCGAAAGATGTGATGAACTATTGGAAATCGGAAAACTAAGTTTTAGGTATTTTAGATTTCCTAGAGAGTAGAGTTGGAACTGTGCTTAGAAAATCAAGGATACCTTGCAGGATATCTTATAGTGCTTTTATTACATTTCTCAAAGAATGACTGTTCCAGCCGAATTTACCTTCCTGAAAAGCAGTTGGAACGAGCGAAAATCCTGTACAAACGAAGTGCATTAATACCAATACGAAATGTCTGTATATACCAAAAACAATATCAAACTTTACTGCTACATCATGTCGAGATATCTTGGGATAGAGATAGAACATGTCCATGAAAGATGTATGGAAATTACTGTTCCGGTATCCACCTATACCATTAAGGAAAACCACTAAACATTGTGTTATTTTATTAATCAACAATTAGTTTTATTAATTACCACGCTGTCTTTAGGGACCACCAGCCTTTCTACTCAGTCACACTTAAAAACAAAAGACGATCATTTTGGAAAAAATGGCGAAAAATACCGAATATTCACTCATTGCAACGAAATTGAAATGTGTCTAAACAAGAATGGTGTAGGTGCAGTTCAATTATCTTGTGTTTTTCACCGCCGCCCCAGCATTTAGGAAGAGATGTGCTTTCTTGGTTTTCGGAATGAAACGTCCTATCAAAACGGGACTTTTTTGTTGTGAATGGTACTTAATGAATCAACATATAATCTGAGTTCTGAGACCTTCGTTTGGTTTTTTTATTAAGATATTTTGGAAAATCGAATTTTGACTATCACTGAATCATTGCAGTTGGCCGTGGTCGCGGTCTTTTGCTAAATGGCTCTCTTTCACAGGATACTTTAAAGTATCAGCTACAAAAAGAATCTTTGACTGTACCTCAAAAATGGTAGACTTGTTTATGGGATCTTTAAAGAAAAGAGAAACTTGAATATTTTAAAACAATTGAATGTAACGTGATAAAAAGAAAAACCGCAAGAATCTTGTTTACGAATTGTAGATTGAATACCTTGAAAGAATGTAAAGAAATTGTATAACTCACATTACGAACTTTGAGCTCAAGAGAAATGCTTATACAGATAAGTAGTCACATTTTACAGAATAAACAAATAAACAAATGGATCTGAAGACAGAAGACATGTCAATTAAACTCCTCGCGCCACTTCATTAGCCGTCTTTTACTAATTCCAAAGTGTTCACTTGATAAGTCTTTTGAATTTGTTTTTACTCCAATAACTTTACTGTATAAGTGGTTTTACAGAAAACACCGCACCAAATGATAAAACCGGATAATGACTCACATTATAGAACTAAACCCTCTCCTTGTTAGTAGATTTATCTAAGCGTTCCTTTAAATCATGAACATTAGCAACTTAGTTTCTTTCTTACAATTCAAGCATGAATTTAACGCCAAATTCTGAGAATCTAAGGATTTTTAAGAAAATTGCTTTTGTTATACAAAAAAATTACAACACGAATGTTTTGAAAAGTATTGGACAAAGACAGTATGTATATCTAAAAATGTCTTTTATCTTGAAAACCTAACCTACAAAGTTTATGTATGATCGAATCATATAATGCTTTTAATTCATTCATCATGCTGCATTAACATTTATTTTTGAATCATACCTGGTTACCTGATTGTTCATTTCCAATCTGAAGATGGTACAAGAACACTTCGTAGAAACCTCAGAACATAACTCAAACTGTAATTTTAAATTAAGGAATTTCTTGGTATATTTAAAAGTTTCTAAAAACGCGAAAAAATATTTTTAAATTATACCAAACAATAAAAAGTTAAAGAGAGCTTTTTATAGTTTTGTAAGATGCGGTACTCTAATCTAATTCTTAGAATATGGATAATTACTAAGTTAATATATTTGTAAAACCTAAGAGGTCTTTCTGTGGTGGCAATACATGCATAACACTTTGGCAGGGCTTCATAGTACTTGACAGAGTCTGACTATACTAAGACAAGGACTGGTAGTACTTCATTTGGCCCAAGGCTATATACTCGTACACCCTCTGCCACCAGTGAGAGATTTTAAAATTAGATTAAGCTTGTTTGAGCAGAGCGTGGCAATGGTGCAAGACCGAGCAATACTTAACAAGATGTGACAGTATTAAGGTCGCAATAATAAAGTTAGAAGGAAAATATGCCGAACTTGGCAGAAGAAGATAATAATTGTCATGACCACAACAGTATCAGAAATCGTGACAAAATTGGCAGTGAGTGGACAATGAAACCGTTTACATACGTTAGAATGAACTGTTTGGGTCATTACACGCAACAATTGAAAGAGGAAAAGAAAAGATAATATGTCTACACATTAAAGTCTTTAATAACAGATGCAACTATATTAGCAGTTCAAAAATCTGTTTAGCACAATCAGTCTAAGTTTATTTAAAACGACAATGGAGCAAACCTTAAATACCATATACCAGTAAGTACTGATCTTTAGTTGAGGACACTCATGGAAGATTCCAAGATGTTTCTCTATCTTCTCTAGCTTTTTCTATTATTTAGACTTACATAGTTATCAAAACACTTAAATTTATTATATGCTTTATTGATGTTACGTGACTCTCCCCCTTTTGCCAGTTATCTTCCAGGAATTAACGACTAATAAACAAGCCATCTAAGAGGGATAATATTTGAGCGATACACTCCGGCTCCATACCAAGGTTTTCCGAATTTTGGAGAATTTTTTATTGATATGTATGTAAGACACACAAACCTATACCAACTTCGTCATCCGATGGTCATTTGTTTTGATACAGCTACTGTATTTGCGTTAGTTTTGGTTTTTTGCCGTTTTGATTTTGAAGATGGGATTTTGTAAGGGTAATACACTGAAATTTTTGTAGACAATCTGATTTTTGGATCTCATTTAGAACCACGAATAACGACGTCGTAAAACATCAAACATACGTGATGTTGATTTAGCTTAACAATGTAAAACTATGTTTGTTTCCAAGATTTTTATTTTGTCAGCGTAGTCTTCTGAGAATGTTTGTCCAGCGTTGTTCTAATGCCTTGATCCCATCAAAAAAGGTCTTTTCTCAAGGTCTGCAAAATAGGCGTCTTCGGCGGTTTTGACTTCATCGATTAAAAAAAAAAGCTTAAGACGTGAATGTAAGTAAGTAAGCAAGTCATTCATTGATTTTAATCATTGCAGTAGAACTAATGTAAGGATATGCATTATTCTGATAAAAAATTATTTTGTTTTACGCACTAAACCTGGGCCTCTTTATTGGATATTTTGGTACAATCTTTCCAGAAGGTTTTGGAAAATGGCCGATTACCAAAATCCTCTTTATAGCCCAAAAAGCAGATATCACCACCTTGAGAGCTGATTTTACCGTCATTGCTTCTTTTGGAGCTAAGCAACAAGTTTCTGCCCATTGCTTCGATTTCAGATTCGTCTCTGGGATGTAGTAATAAACTCAGTTTTGTCTATGGTAGCAAACCAAGGCAGAAAATTGATTGAATTGGTTTTTTGAAACGGTCTAGATACTCTTGGGAAACTTGCACCCGAAGACTTTTTTGATCAAGTGAAAACAATCACAAGCCAATCTTGCTGAAAACTTTCTAAGCTATTTTAAGATATTGTGCACCTTTTCTGAGATGTATGCAATAGTGGCTAGGCTATTTTGCTCAATCTGACCGTAACACTTTCTGGACGTCCAGAACGATGTTGATCTTGGATGCTTGTTAGGCTGCGCTTCGACTCAAGATTTTTGCATCTTTTAAACCGTTTAAATAAAAAGATTTAATAACGACAAGTTATTCAATATTTTTCATTGCTAAACAGATAAAACACACCTTTGCATGAACAGTAACTAACACTATTGGAGAAATGGCTGTTATATTTTCAGTTATTTCAAGTTTTAGATCGCGAGTAAATATTTTACTATTTAACTATCCCGTTTTTATTCAAAAAAACAAACGAATATTGACCAAACGGAGCCTATATTAAAACTTGTACTCGACTCGTGATGGGAAAACAAAGCTTATGTTGATATGACTTTGCGTTTTGAAGATATAGGACAAAACGAAGAGTCTATTTTGAATATTTTGTTCTCAAGTGGAGATTTTTTTACCTGAGATTACGTTTCAGGACATCTTTCTAGCTCTTTTGGTTTTGTTACGAATTCTGTTCGTCTAGATTTGGAGAAATGGAAAACAATTTGTTTTGATAACGCTTATACTCAGAACTGCCATTGCAATAAGTTTCACAAACCGAACTCAACTTTATCCAATAATATTTCCAAATACAGCGCCTATTTTCGGACTCTTTGAATTTGGACATTAAACTCGAAGCAATCTTTCTGGCCTGTGTCCCCTCTATTCTACACAGAGAAGGATGATGGTGTATGGGTTATTCAAGAATGATCAAAATCGATATGGTTTCGTTCTGCGATGCTATACTGGACAAAATGTGTAGACAATGCTTTAGGATAGGGAACTGCCTATTAAAACTTCACTCTTCATCCTAACTAAGGTATGCGTGTTCATTTGGAATTTTTTTGGGAGATGGTTAGGGTCAAGGAGGAAGGAGTTACATAACGTAAGAGGCTGTACAACATTAGACAAATTTATCTGAAATTCCTGAGTATTGCTAGATATTGTACAGTAAGTATCAAAATAGAATCATTGTAATCTAATACAGAAATATTATACTGTTTTTGTAATATCGATTTTGTTTTTGTTTTGTTCTATAGATTTCTTTATTTGTTGTGAAGTAACTTGTACAGCATTATTTTATAACAAACGAATATAAGTTATGCGCGATCAAGAACAAAAATTAAATAAATTAGTTTTAGACTCCAACAAACCTTTATGTTAAATTTCTACAAATAACATGCACAGGTAACTTCAGCTGTTTTATTTAAACAATTTCGTATCGCTTACCGTTTAAGATATCTCTTTAATTTAGTCATTAAAAAAGCAGTTAGTAAAACAAAAACAATCTTTCTTTTTGTAAGTCAACAGTAACAAAAGTAATAATGAATGGGAAAAGAAAGTTGTTTTAGTTTTTAAATATTAGGATTCTTCTCGTGCGTTTTCCGCATGGCAAATAAAGATCGTTAGATGATCTTTATCTTAATACACATCTTTTACTTTTGTTGAAACAAAACAGGAGAGCTGTAAATGTAATTATTTTAAAGTAAGAATTTATTAAAATATGTTGATGTTGTTTATTATTTTATTAACTATTATTATTATTGTGAGTGCTTTTGGAATTTAGTGGTAATTAAATAGATGTATTATCTTTCTCTTTTTTTTATTTATTGCTAAAGCAAATAACATTTGCTTAGCGGAAGACTGAAATTTTAATGTTCTTAAAATTTAAATGAGAAAAAAGGATTATCGACATGGATGCGTTTCCTTTCGAACAGTTTTTAATTGGTGAAAATCGAATAACCTAGTTCGTCTGCGAATTTAAATAATAAATTCATTATTTTTGTCATTTGTTTTATGATTTAATCACCTTTTAATTATATATAATATCACAATTAACTCGTCAGCGAACAAATATACAATAACTTGTATGCCTAAATTTAACAATTAAAATAGGAAAATGTTACTATTGCACCTCTGAACTGTGGCTAGGTTGGAGGTTCTTAAACTTCGAATAATATGATACAGTCAACTTCTCCGCCACTATCTTTTTTTTTAGTAGTATCGTTTAATAGCCTGTATTTCTAACATGAAGGTAATTAAGAAAATTAAAAAAAAGAGAGATTAGTTTTTTAGAACTAGAATACCACGAGAGCCAATTTTATCTCTATCTTAAGATTACCTTGCATATGGTTATAAGATTGAAAATGAATTCACAAGCGTCTCGATTAAATAAAATTACACTACTTTTATTAGAAAGAATGATTCCTTTTTAAAAATAGCTAGCTTTAGCGTCTTAATAAATGTATCGATTTGCAGATCGAGGTCAAGCGTAGGCAAATCGATTTAATGAAAAAACAATGCAATTTTGCTAAAAAAAAGTCATAAAATGTCGAGATACAGAATTTTACTATTGCAAT
>VTPC01008147.1:28923-44369 GCA_011009095.1 Ignelater luminosus
AGATTAAATAATAGACGAGAGATTGTTATTGATTTGAATATTTTCATTTAAAATTAAAAACATAAATTAGAGGTGTTCCACAAGATTCGTTTCTAGGACCTTGTTTTTGACTTCTTCAGCGCCATCAAAGTTTTATACAAAAAAAAACTAAGTTGTAAAATGAAACTACCTCCGAATGATAAAATGCTTGTAGTAAAAGTAATGTTGCAATTGCAGTTTGTAACAGTAGGTTATCAAAAGGGTATTAAAATTACATATACGTACATATTACTATGTAGAGTCTAGACAAAAAGATATTCAATACAAACAAATTTACTTTACGTAAATGATTCAGCAGCAGATAGCAGCAATGAATAATTATCAAATAATTTGTCACTGTTATTTACATCACAAAAAAGTAAATAGCACAGCAGTAACGACCGGTTACATCCTAGAATGTAATCATAATAATCTAAACAGGAATTTTCGTATTTAAAGTATTTAGTTAAGACAAAAATAAACGACATCACATAAATTCTGACGGTATAGCAATCTCTAACAGTCTTTTACAAAGAGATAGTGTGTAGTTGTGCTATAAAATTCTGCGAAAGCTTTTCGTTGTTACCTACCAATAATGCATATACACCTGAATGTAGACGTTAACCGGTCAGAACAAAAGACACAGTCGACCTCATTTCAAGAGAAAATTTAAATAAACGAAATGATATATTGCTTTGAAAACTATTTAATCATAAAAACAATAAAATGGGTATAAAAATAAAAATTTCCATTTAAATAAGTATCAGGTATTTAGCTTCCAGTTGTCTTTTTAGTAATATTTCAAGTTTTTAGACATTTGTTAATGTAAATATTTTTTTAATAAGAATTTGGCTATAAAGAATCGAATATTTAGTAAGCATCACAGTTAGGCATTGATTCAAGGAAGTTGCTGGTGGGGGCAAAATAAGTCACAAAGTCTATACAAGTATATGGCTTTTGATGTTTCCTTGTAGTGACATAAACTGCTAAAGAGGCACAGTAATTGAAGTTTTTATAGTAACACAATCCTTTGTTACCTAAAGCGTACTTGCAACTTTGTATGTGTCATGAGCTTCATATATTTTCACTTATTTCTTTAGGAGACATTAAAGACAATTAGAAATTTCCACCGCAGCTGTTATATAGAGATAACATATTAGAACAAACTATCAAAAAACCATAAAGAAGGATAGAACTGAAGTAATAGCCATTTTCGTTTCTATCAACTTATCTGATATCAATTCAATGAATTTTTATTATAAACGAATAATTAAAGAAAATTATTTGCAAAACCGACCATACACTATGTTCAAAATTCAATTTAGTTAGTTGGTAGCCACCACGAGATACTACAATTTTCACCCACGACCTTATATCATGAAAAACCATTCAAAGAGAATTATTCAACAATATAAAAATCAAGTAGGCGTTTAATTAATAATATTCACGTCTACATGGTTTCTACTCTTACCATTTCTTCACATCTCCCTCTGTTACAAAGGTATTTGATCTTCAAGAAGTTTAAAAATCATAGAAAAAAATTATAGCATTAACGAATTGGTTTCCAAAATAGCAACTTTTGTCTTTTTAAACCGACTTTTTATCTTTGTCGTCTTCGAGAACCTAATGGCGAACTTCAGATTTCGGAAAAGTTGTTTATCATCTTTCGGTGAAACTGTAGGATGTTATATGTAGTTCTTGACTCACTGATGAAAAGTTTCTCTGGTCATGAAGCTTTAAAATGGCCAATTTTTCTGCTATATATGTATCTCTTAAAGTATACGCTTAAAACTGTAATACGTAGTGACCAAGACTTTTTCCGTCGCTTTGCGGTTTCGTCGCACAGAAGCACTTCTTTTCTTTAATGCTCTTGGAGAAGACATTAGTGTGATTGCTTTAGACGACTACTTTCTACGACTCACAAGCCTCTACGATGGCATACAATTGGACTTTGCCCTCCATTAATCTTCTTGAATCAGCTATACTCTAACACACATCGAGATTCATCTTCCAACAGGCCTTCTTCTTCAGTCTACAGTCCTCCATTAACCATCTTAAGTCAGCTATAATTCTAACACACGTTGAACTTCGCCCTCCAACAGGTCTTCTTGGGAGGCCTACAATCGGACTTCGCCCTCTATTAACCTTAAGTGAGTTATGCTCTAAGATGAGCCGAGATTCTGAATCAAAATTCCATCTTGATACGAAGATTCCTGTCAAAACCTATCAAGAGACCAAAAGTTAACCGGTGCTGTCCCGATCTCTTGAAAGCTCTTCATCTACCACTATCAACAAACTAAGCTCCATCTCGATAGTACTATCCGTTTTCGACATATAAACAAAAATTTTAAAAAACAAAAGAATTTGGTGCTGGTATCGTTTGAAGACCTTTTCTGTACTACTACCAGGAAACCAAGTTCAATCTCGATACCACTATCCGTTTCCAAAATATTATACAAATGAGAAAAGAAAAACAAGAGATGATCGGTGGTGTCCGTCTGGCTTGAAAACCATTCTCTTTCCACTTCCAATAATCAAGATCTTGATACAATATCACTTGCTGAGGTATAGGATATCTGTCAAAAAAACCCATAGACAATCGGTAGTACCAGGATCAAAGACGGCATTAAGATATTTGGTGCCTATAGCAGAATTTTTTAAAGCGTAAAAATGGTGGTAAAAAGCTTCGGTTGTTTCATTCATCACTGTGCAGCGCCCAATTATTACGGTGCCTATGGTAAGTTACCTAATTTCCACGTTCTTGTTAATAATTTTGATGGGCGTGTTGAGAGAAAATTCAAATCAAATTAATTTGCTGACGATAACGTATGAAAATCTAAGCAAATGCTGAACTCGATCAGGCAAACGTTGATATATTTTAGTATAAATGTTGGACACGCTACAAACTTAGCAGCTTCGGTCACACTATGTCATTTAATAATTGGAAAACAAAAAACAAAAGAATCCGATATCAGGTATAAAGATGCGCTGTGATTCTAATCAACTATTTGTTTATTCATCACAAAAGAACACTATAATTATCAGTAGAGGTGAAAGGAATCAGAACTCATAATCAAACCAAAGAAGAAAGGTTCATCACCAAATGTAACAGCGATCAGTATTTAATTGTCCAAGATTACTTGCCATAGATCAGAGAAGCAAGAAGGACAGTCGAGTTCAAAAGAGAGACCAGCTCAAAACCAAAAGGGATTGAAAATAAAAATCAAAGCTATCATTGTCAGCAAAAGAGGTAACCAAAAGTTCTAGTAGCCCAAAATCATCTGCCATAAGAGAAAAACCAGAAAAAGAAGATGAAAGAAAAGAGAGAGACTTACGTCAAAAGAAAAAGCCCTTGGTGAATATGACACATGCTGAAGCTCAAGCATATCTGATAGGGATTTCAGCCCTAATACCAATAGTGATGATAAAAGTACATATTCGCAGTAGAAGAATGTCTGTTGGTAGAAAATCAAGGAAAGTACTTTGGTTTCGCCACGTGGCAGAAAGATCGAAATGTCGAAGGATTTAATTCAAGAATTAAAACGTCGTGAGCTTATCAATCTTTTGAAGGAAGCGTACCAAGCATCAGCTGCTTCTCAATGAGTTTTGTCGAAGGCATGTACTTTTCAAGAAATATCTGAAAAGTATCATTTGTGAAACAAAAACATGAAGGGCGACGAGGGGTTTTTTCAGAAGAATAACAGATCATTTATATGAGAATCAGAACTTCTATCTTGGGTATTTAGCGCATGCGGCAGAATTTTTAGGCGTTTATGTGGTACATTGATGAAGATTTGCCACTTCTAACAGCCAACATTCCATCTAGATACGACAACTCGTTCCTGAGATATAAGAATCTGCGGCAAAAAAAGAAAAGATATTTCAAAAGGCAACGGCAAAAGGCAAAAAGATTAGCCATTCCTGCTTCTCGAATTTTTTGATCAATAACAACTACAACATACTACAGTTTCAGCCAATTTCACCGAAGGCGAAACCCGTAAGGACTGTGAAGGATTCTTTCTAGTTATTTTGCCTCATAAATTTAATTACGGAGACGAATACAAAGCTTTGAAGGAAATAACGCATTTTGGACTTTAGCTTATAAAAATAAAAGAAGATCGTCAAATTTTGTTTCCACCAATGAATTTGCTTTGAAGAATGAGAACGATAGCGATGCAAACCCTTTTGCTGCTTTATCTCTAATAATAACCGAAATACCCCATGAATACAATAATTGAGACCACTATTATTGCAATAAGCATTCGGAGAGTAAAAGAAAGATAAGCGATATACCAGATAGGTCAACACCCATCGCCTGATCTTGCTCAACTCACTTTATAGGGGATATTAATTTATCGATTGATCTCTCCAACTACATATTATATCTGATAAGTAGAGACACCAATCTCTAATAATCTTAAGTGTTTGCAATTACCACCGACTGGTAGCATTATATATAATTGAAGTCCTAGTAAGAAACATTGAATCGCTTATTAATCAATAAATCAAACGATTATTTAAATTAGAAATTACTTTTATGAATTTCAATTAATTAAAACCTACAAATTCATTTATTAAGGCACTTTTTCTGCTTACAACGCTACTCTATAATCGTATCATTTCAACATTCAAGTGTTACAAACCATAACCTTAATAATTACAGCTAATAATATTTTAGGTTATCGTTATCACTGTAACCTTTTACGTATCCTTCCTGTTACTTAAAGAAATTGCAACACGTTTTTGGGGACGTCCTCTTTATCTTTATTCGACTAAAGAGTCATTTGGTCAGTGTCAAGGCTACAAAAGTTCTACGACCCATCATCGTATTATAATACGTACACGTATAGCTGTATTAAGATATTCCATGTCGTTTGTATAATATGATAATCGTGACTTCATTGTGTGAAGGAAGACGGAACAGATTTTAGCAAGTCTCTAAATCATTACGTCTCTTGTTCTTACTTTACCTATTACGGTCTTTGAATGCATTAGTTTCATGAGTAAACTCGTTTGGCTAATCGAAATAAAAATAACAAAACTGTACTTCTTTTTTCAATTAGTAAGTATTTATGTATTTTCAATAATAAAAGTATGAAAAAGTTCAACAAGGTTTATTCCCCTTTTTCTAAACATAAGCAATAAGTTTGTACATTTCATATTTGACTCCTCCCAATTAACGGTGAAGAATAATAAAATAAATCGTTCGAAAAGCTACTTGCGAGCTTCTCGCTATTTCTTCCTTGATTGGACAATGCAACACTTTTTAAATGCTTCGATACACATTAAATGAATGCTAAAAGACTATTTAACTGTCGACTTTTAGAATCATACGTTTTTGTTAATCGAAAAAGGTAAAATTTCTTACGTTAGAAAAGGGCATGTAGCGAAGGTCAAATTAATTAAAAACTGTTTTGGTTCTAATTACATCCTTGTGGGTTTTTACCTTTCCAAAACTGCTTTCTTAAAATTAAAAATGTCAAAGTGTGGTTTTTTCTGATGAATTTTAATTAATCCGTGATATATTTATGTATAAATTGAAATATGAAATCAGTGGTGTATCATAAATTTCAGTGTGTATACTTTTATTGAAATAATGTGCTGTGACATTAGTATTTATGCAAAATGCAGCTAAAGCCATATTGAGTCTGACTGATCAAATTACAAATGATTTAGAGATACCTACTTTAATGGTAGACATACCATATCTCTGACCCTTACAAGCCACTAGGCCCATGGATAATAAGCCTTGTAGGTCTGTATCTGGACGCTTCATTTAGTTTCCTTGTTGCACTAAAGGAAAGTCATTCTTATTGAGTCCTTACCACAAAACTCATTGTTTTGCCAATATACCCAATCAGTATCATAATAAACTGAATTAAGATTAAGACTTAACTTATGTCTATGTTTGAAGTTGATAATGTTGTCATCTTTTAGAACCACTTCTGCTTTTTTCTACTGTTCCTTCTGTTTTCTTCTTTTAGTTTCAGATATTAAAACATCTTCAATGTCTTAGCATAGTTTCATTTTTTTTTTTGCTGGAATGACATTCTTTTTGAGGACTGAACTGGTCCAATATAGACCGGAACCTGAGAATATTTTGGCCTTGTATTATATTCTTTTGATCTGGAAAAAGGTTGGGATTTTTGATTTCAATTTCCAGATTGATTTGCCTCTAGAGTTTCTAGACTCCCAGTCCCCAGGATCAGTCTGAATCGTTTCTTGGCCAAAGTCTCTTTTTAATAAAATTCTTCAAGAAACATTCTGAATTTGATGAAGTGGCAAGCTTTTGCTCCTTAAAACAAGATTCATTTGATTTTCTAGTTTCTATATAGTGAGTCATATTAGGAAGCAGTTTCATAAAGATTGCTTTTGGACAGTTTTAGACAGAAGACAAAAAGAACTGCGTGATGAAAGCGTGTTATGAAGTAACGAGAAAAATATTGGGTGAGCTTTGACAAGGAGCGAAATGCGTTTCTAGATCTAGGAAAATGTAGTAAGAATATAAACAACAATTGGAATCAATTTTTATTTTTTTCTCTTATTAGTCTAACATCTTAGGCAACTTTCATATAGATGAAGAAGAAAAAGAAGAAGAAGGAAAAAACAAAAAGAAGAAGAAGGAAAAAATAAAAAGAAGAAGAATTATTGTGAATCGATGGTTTTGGTTGCAACTGAAATGTACTTTAGTTGCGTATTTGTTTCCATCTTTACCAGTTATTTTTCTTTTCGATTCTTTTGAATTTTGAAGAGCTTTACTCTTTAACCTTAGCCATACATAAACAAAGAAAACGCATGTAAACTTTTTATGTCAAATATTTCTACCTACTTCCAATGCAATGGTGAAATGAAGTCTGCTACTACAATCATCATCATCGGAGCTTCTGGTGATAGGAGTACAGACTGGCTTTTGGGAATTGGTAATTTCTGCAATGTCTTAGGTATTTACATTTGTGTATCTCACAAAAGAGATCTTAGCTGTAAGACTACGCCAGAAAGATTGAATATCAATGTATAAGTAAACAAAGTAAACATCAAACAAGTAAGTATCATATGAATCAAAAGCAACAAGTGTCTCTGATGTTCCAATACCAACTCGTAACAAAAAGTTATGTTGTATTTCTAAGAGAAGTCAAAGCGGTTTGTCTCTGATTTTCTTCAACTGTAATGTAGAAGGGTTTTTTTTTCTACACTATCCACATCAGCCATCAAACAAGAATTACTGAGATTCAGGTCGCAGAAATAACTATACATTGCAGTTTATATCAAATATTATACCCAAATCTACATTCTGCACGTGCATGTGTCTTCCTACTCCTAAGTGTGGTCGACCAAAATAAGTAAGGCGTACTAATACTAATATTAGAGATAATAAAAAAATCTATTAACAAAAGTTTCAGTACTACCCAAATTCCATAGCTGTACTAAATCTTGATTTTGTCATCCTCCTGCGTAAAGGTGGAGGTCGACCTTCAATTTTTTTTTTTTAGAGAAAAACGCAGTTTAAAGACTGCCCTGAAACTTGTTAATAACTTTTTTTATTGGTCCTGCATTCTTCCAGCAAATACATCACTTCATTCCAGTTAGTAAAGTAAAAAATTACCGCTACATTTTGGAAATATTGATTCAAAAGTAAACATGATGCTGTCGCATGAAAAGATGAAAAGTCATTCTTACAGATTTTGTGATCATCTTTGCTAGTCGTTATTAACTGCATAATAATTCTTAAATAAATTCTATCTTTTCTTCTACTCCAGATGGGATTTTAGGTTATAATATTCCTACTTGTGCTGTGCGATTATAATTTTGGATCCTTTGAGAATTAAACTTATATCGATGTGCACCAATTATTATGCGCATTGAACCGTATGTCCGTTTAACTCAGAGGTATATACAATATCCCGGAAATCGATGTCCGTATGTGTGAGACAAGATTCTCTTTTCAGAAATATTGCAAGCACTACCTAAAAGTCAATTGTTTCTAGAATTCAGAATGTTCAAGTTATCTGCTTCCTTACATTTAAGTCTTTGATAAAACATTTTGGCCCTGAGAATCTGTAACTGTACTTGCAGTAACAATTCTAATGTAAAACATTTCATCTCAACATCATGCCTTGTCTTGGAAATATAACACACATAAAAAGTTTTGAGATTGGAAGATCTTCAAAAACCTTAATTTTACTCGAGAACTGCATCTCACGAAGAAAGATGCGAGATCAATATTCTTTTGTTAAATCGAAAACAATTTGTTGTTCGAAGCGATTTTGTAGATGGGACTTACCAGCATATCTTGAACATTCAAATTAGATCAACAATAGCCAAGGAGAAGAAATAATGTTTTTGGATTGTAAGATTATAGTCATAGAATGGATAATTCTGAAAAGCAAAAAACTTCCCACTCCTCCGAAGGAAGCTTCTCTATTACAGGCCCCCCTACCATTGGCAGTTTTTTTAGTTTATACATAAAACTGTTAATGGTGGTATAAAATAGAAAAACTTTGGAAATGTGTAGTAAGAGATTTATTAGGTATCTAGAAGACAGATCTTATGGCCGTCCATATTTTCTTAGAAAACGATTAGTCTTACGATAATGAGACATTAATCATTCATTCAGGTAAAACAATGCAAACATTCGTTTTCTTCCCAAAATCAATGAAGAGTAAAGTTCATGTAAAACAGATCGACGATCACTTATCTCAATCAAGTTCACTACCAACTAGAATCTACTTTTTTTTCTGTAGGCAATTACTTAGTCAAGTTTTGTTTCTGTTATTTCTTGTTGTAGCAAACATTTCAAATAAAAAACATTTTTATTCACTTTACTATCTTAACGTCAGATGTCTGTATAGGTTCATTTAAACGATAAGAATTCAAATTGTTCATTTTTTTTATTGTCTTAGTATTACAATCTGGTCAATTATGACCAATGAGCAATTTTATTCTAACCTAGCTTACTATTTGAAAAAACTTAAATTAGGGTATACTCATCAGTGTCCTTAATGTTCAGCTGTCTTTTAACTAAGTACACTACACCTGACGTGTACACTACCGCACCATTCTCTGCTTTTCACTGACTCTAACACTAATTCAAATTAGCTCAAAAGGTTTAAGTCTTTTGAGCCTTCTCACTAGTTGCGTGTTGTCAAGGAGCTGGATGGCTTCAACATTCACGTGCTGATGAAGTCTTTCTTCATGTTGTCTGGCAAATCTTGTGATAATTTCATCCACAGTCTTCATTTCCAGATCTCGATGGAGGTCGCTGTTTCTAGAGTACCAAGGTGCATTTACCATACTTCTCAATACTTTATTTTGGACTCGTTGTATAACTGTTTTATTACTTTGTTTGGTACAGCCCCAGAGCTGAATTCCGTAAGTCCAAACTGGTCTAAGTATTTGTTTGTATAACAAAATTTTATTATGCAGAGACCGAGTGGAATTCCTACCAATCAGCCAGTACATTTTTAGCTCTTCTTTTTTCTTTTTGACATAAGGCTTCCATCGCAGTTTTGTGTCTAGGGTCATGCCCAGATACTTAGCTTGGTTTGAGTAAGGTATTTGTTGACCATTAATGTTTACTGGTATTGATTCTATTTTTTTGTTTGTAAAATCTACATGTACTGACTTACTTTCATTCAGCTTGATTTTCCATGTTTTTGTCCATTTCTGTATTTCTTGAATAGCTGTTTGTAGTTTTTCAGTTGATTCTTCATTATTATTTCCAATTGCCATTATAGCAGTGTCATCCGCAAATGTGGCTATTGTGTTATTTTCTGGTTGTGGAATGTCACAAGTATATAGCAGGTAACGGAGTAATCAACAAAAAGCAGAATTGTTTGGAAATCATCTAGAAAAAATCTTTCAAGACAGCGAAGAATTAGCAGAAGAATTAACAACAGAAAATTCAATCCAAAAGAAATAATCAATGAAATTAAAAATAATATCAATCCAAAAAAATCTCCAGGGTTCGATTTAATAACTGGGGAAATACTCAGAAATCTGCCTAAGAAAGCCATAGTAAAATTAACAAACTTAATAAATGCATCCTTCAGACTGCGATACGTGCCACGTTTGTGGAAAATCGCGGAAGTGATTATGATACCAAAACCTGGCAAGCAACCACACGAAGTGACATCATACAGGCCTATTTCCTTATTACCAGTAATTTCAAAATTATTTGAAAAATTACTACTCAAAAGGTTGAAACCTGTTATTGAGAGACAAAAATTAATACCAACACATCAATTTGGATTCAGAAACAAGCATTCCACGATTGACCAAATCCACAGAATAACAAGTATTATTGAGAAGAGCCTCGAAGAAAAAAAAGTTTGTTCTACAGTATTTTTGGATGTGGCCCAGGCATTTGACAAAGTTTGGCACAAAGGGCTAATACACAAGTTAAACTCATATTTCCCAGAACAGTACGTAGAAATATTACATTCATATATATCCGATAGATTCTTCAGAATAAAGCAGGAAGATGCCTATTCTGAACTGAAAGAAATCCAAGCGGGAGTGCCACAAGGAAGTGTCCTAGGTCCGGTTCTAAATTGTTCATGAAGATAAGGATTCTGGTTATGATTAAAATATCTCTTGGGAATATTCATTTTTCAGTATAGAGTATAGAAACGAGTATAGAAATAAAAATTCGAAATTTTGATTTTGACGTCCCATCTTCTGGACCCTTCTTTGCAAAAGAACATTTCAACTGCCTTATGATATGCTTATGATGCAGTAAAGTAGTCATTATAAAGTCTTAACAGTTTTGTCTTTGACTTACTATCATCTAAACCAGACCTTAAAAAACAGTTTGAATGAGGCTGCTCAATGCAGGTGATGCGCATGAATTATTTTATAATTTATACACAACACAGTTCTGCTTGGTTTGACTTATTTACAATTTGAAGTTTTTCGGCTTAAATTACGTTTTTTTACGTAACAACAAAATTTCATTTGGGATTATCTAAAGTATCGTAATATGGGTTTGCACACATTTATCGTAAGTATGTAATAAATAAACTACACACCTAAACAACACGTTTTAAATTCTTCTCGGAACATTTCTATTTAATAAGAACAATACTGTTTGATAACACTTAATCTATGTAATGCCATTCTTTATTAGACTCATAAATACTTGAAGTTTAGGATAAAAAATTTGTTTTACAAATCAAACTAAAAAGGAATTCTTAATCTTAAACCAAAATGATTCTTTGTAGAAATGAGACGCCTACACTGACTATGAATATAACCGGTATTTTCGATAAGAAACAATCTGTTAGATTTTTTTCTATTTTTCTCGTCTGCATAACTTTTAGTATAGCATGACTCGTGTCACTTTTCTTATATTACTTTTGCTTGTATCAGACTTCAAACATAACGGTATACATACTCTTGAATAACCAGATTTTAATTTACATTTAAAAACGAAGAAAAAAAACCCGTTTCGTTTTAAAAACATTGAATAATAATACTTTTTTTTTTGAGGTTAAGTTAACTAAAATAGTATATTATTATAGTAATAAATGGATGGAAGATTAAATAAAAATTTCTTTATTGTTATATGATCATATTATTTGTTGACGTATGTTATTGCTTGAAGGTAAAATTTTCAAGTATAAATTGAGGAAATCCAAGTAATTGTTTGAATCCACATACTATACCAGGATCTAATAGCATTGACTATGTAGTTGCTATGTTGCTAGGTATTATAATGTGGTTGGTTACGAAATTGTTATCGGTTTTATTATTATGCACTGATCTTTCTTAACTATAAACTATAATTTTAAATGAGTAAATTTATTTTTAGATGCTTTGAAATGTTATTAATTAATTATGCTAAGAGCATATGCACATGTACTATTTAATTATAATTAACATGAATTTCCTCTCAATTTGAATTTGTGATTTAGATTTTTAAGTAATTATTGAAATTAGTTTCGATGAGAACATAGCATTTCTTTGTTTCTTTTTTAATTAATTAGAATGAACCTCTTTTCTATCGATTATTATCAGAGAGAATTACGTTATTAATTTAATTTGGACGCTTCTGTCTTTGCTTTTCATTTATCTTATTAGGATTTCTTTTTTTACACATTTTAGAAACTGTGATTATATGGTATAATTATTACTTTCAAATAAAAATAGAATAGTTTCTATGAACGCATTTTCAGACAGCTCAAAATAGAATTCTTTATTTACTCTAACTGTATACAGGGTGTACACTGCAGGAATTTACATCGAAAATTAACAACAGACTTAAAAGGCTGAGATAAAAATAACAATAAAAATTTTTTAATCTATTAAGTTCGAATTAGAAGGAAATCTCAAAAACTTATCATAGAAAAGGACAAAATAATAGTTTCACTGAACAGAAATTCAGAAACTTCAATTACCTTCAGTCTTCATTTTGAGGAATTGGCTACTCAATTCTGTTACTTTCATTTAGATGACATAGAATCTTCTATAGCACCATTACCATGACAGAATGCAATTTTACGCCCGTAAGAAAAAACCTGATGATGATTCTGGAAAACCGAAACATCTTTGCTAGGTTTAAGCAAAAAGTACCTGAGAAAGCTTTTGCCAATTTCAAAGATTTCTAATAATAAAGAAGTTATGTCCAAAAAAGAAGTTTATTTCAAAAACAAATTTTTATTTAGAAATCAAATTTCTTTTTAGATTATAATTGAGCATCAAAGTGCACAGCATTTCCTCAATTTAATCGACCTTGTATCTCTTATAGTTTTCGAGAGCACTTTGGTAAGCCTTAATTTGAATAACCCTGTATGATGATATTTGGCGCAATACCAATTATTTTCTAGAAATGGTTTCACAGGAAGCCACAAGTTTCCATTGAACTGAATTGGAAGTGTTATAGATCCTAAAGTTTGGACACGTTCACCAGTAGCCACAGTGCATTGAATTCTATTGTGAACGTTCAATGACGCACCAAAAGATGACAGGAAGTCTCAATCTTCGCGTTCTAAACAATCTAACAAAACAACGAAACGTTCACCCGTAATTTCAATGGTCAAACAAGGTCGCTCATCATCTGGAACTTTAAGTCTTATCAAACTTAGAATTACAACTATTAAAAAGCACCTGAGGCCGTTTGGTCGAATACCAAAATACTTTGGAAGGTGCTGCTCCACTCCACTCATCCAGTTCGAAGTACGTTAATATTGAGGACAGGCAGACTTGAAAACATCGGGCTTCCCGCAATGAAAACAAAAACGTTTGTTCTTGTGCTTGGAACATTTTGCAATCCAGTGCTTTTCCTCCAACATTTCGAGTTGGAAGACATCTAGACATCACGTATGACAAATCTAGTTCTAGATCACTCTAGATTCTATGGTATTATGTCGCTGTTCCATGATACGAACAAGTTTGACTAGTTTCTGAATAGAAGTAATTTCTGTTAAATTTAACTGGGTCTGATAGAGTGGTGCTATATTTCTACACAATATTCTTACCTGATTTTTCTTAAACAAAGATTCACTAAGTCGAGCGAACAGATTTTGCATAATTGAAACATAAATGCTCATTGATTCGTCGGGATCCCAAGTACGACGATATATTTCTGTATTAATTCATTATCATTAGAGATTCGTAGAAATTCCTTTTTCAAAGCGGACTGTATTCGTCTCAATTAGGAACTAAACTCTGAAGTCATACGCGTCATGAAACAAATATCCCAACAACATATTGTGCGCAGTACTCAACTCTACTTCGCCGTAAGAGTGACCTTAAGATGAACTTATCGAAGAAGCACTTGAAGCAAGATCGCAACTTTGCTACACTAACCTGATATGAGGACATCGAACGAGAGACTATTCCTATCCAATCATCATTACGTTGTTTCTCCTCCTCGAGTGATCGCAATTACATTATAAACTCGACCTAACCAATAGGTCAACATAGTTTCTATCGGAACTTGAACTTTATATAGCGACAGATTCTTGATTCTTTCTTCTTTCTCTTCTTTGGCTACTACCAGCACGTTTTCCTGCGAAGTAAATGGATACGCAAGGCGAACTAACAATTCCCCAGAATGTTCTTTAGCCAGAACTAACCTCAGTCTTTTACGGAGGGTAAACTCAGCTCCACTGACATCACACACTTGATTGGATAACTCATAACACAATTCATCTTTCTCATTAAAAATGCTGGATCAAAAAACATTGATAATGAAATTTTGAATGAAGAAGGTTTACATAAGATATCACCACTGCAACTTTGGTGTGATTTAGCTGTGATAGAAGCAAGCCTTACAAATTGAAATGATTGATTTGCTTCGGTACCTTCAGAAAGTCAGTGTGACGTATTAACTATATTTATTACTAAAGTTTCTCGTTCTAGAGATTTTTGGCAAAAAATTAAAAAAAACAAACCTCGCATGGAAAGATTTTTTGGTTAAATATCTTATACTAGATTCTTATCTTATTGACTGATTTAGTCTATATACGAGGGTGGTCTGAAAAGTTTCCGACCTAACAAAGATACAAGACATTTTTTCTGAACATTTTTTTTTATTTTTCAACATAGTCTCCTTGTAACTCTACACACTTCTCCCAGCGATGTTCCCATCTCTGTAACCCGTCCAAATAGTACTCGGCATTTTTCTCTGCAAAATAATTGTTCACGAAGGTGATTGCCTCTTCATTTGACGAAAATCTTTGTCCTCCGAGCGCAATTTTTAAATGAGGGAACAAAAAGAAGTCGCTTGGGGCTAGATCTGGTGAGTAAGGCGGATGGTCAAGCAGTTCAAACCGTAATTCGTGGATTTTCGCCATGGTAACCGCTGAGGTGTGAGACGGTGCGTTGTCTTGGTGAAACAGGATTTTCTTTTTCTGCAAATGTGGCCGTTTTTTCGCAAGTTCTGCCTTCAGCTTGTCAAGTAATGGCCCTGTAATGGTTTTTCCTTTTTGAAGATAATCGATTAAAATAACTCCATGACTATCCCAAAAAACAGTCGTCATCACTTTCCCAGCCGAAAAAACAGTTTTTGCTTTTTTTGGAGCCGGTTCCCCCTTTGCAGTCCTCTGTTTGGACTGTATTTTTGTTTCGGGCGTATAATGGTGTATCCAAGTTTCATCTACAGTAATTAATCGGCGCCAAAACTCGGATTTATTTCGCCTAAACTGCGCCAAAAGAGCGTTGGAAATATTCATTCGAACACGTTTTTGGTCTAACGTGAGCAAACGCGGCACCCAACGCGCGGACAGCTTTCTTATGCCTAAATGTTGATTTAATATGTGACAAACACGTTCTTTTGACATGTTCATAACCTCTGCTATCTCTCTCACTTTAATTCGGTGGTCGTCTAGCACCATTTGGTGAACTTTGGCGATGTTTTCGTCGGTAGTTGCAGTTTTTGGACGTCCCGAACGTTCATCGTCTCTCAAGCTCTTACGGCCACGTTTAAA